>SJYO01033146.1:0-205360 GCA_006410555.1 Capra ibex
GCGAGCCAGGGCTCTCGCGACGCAATGTCGCCGCCCGCGGCGCGAGGCTGGTACGCCCCTCCGACGGACGCGCGGACGCCTCGGCCCCGATTTCGGAGGGGTCGGGCGAGTTGGGCGACGCGTCCGCAAAAGGTCCGTGGCGCCAGGAACGCCGACTTTGAGGGTCTTTCCTCGACACCCGCGGAGAGAAGTCTCGCCGACAGGGTTGTTTAAAGGTGCCCGGCGTGTGCCCGAGAGGCGCGCGTCCCCGCGACAAGGGCCCGCCTCCACTTCGGGGGTGGGGGGTCGTGCCCGTCGGGGGGCGGGGCTGGAGAGGCCCCGACTCACCTGCGTCGTCGCGGCGCGGGCGTGGACGACCTTCCGGAACTCGGCGAAGAACTTCGCGCTCCCGTCGTGCTTCAGCGTCGGCGCCCGGTCGCTCCGGTCGAGGACGGCGTCCAGCCCCAGGACCGCGTCCCTCTCCAGCGCCTCGGCGTACAGCCGAGCGCACCCGGCGGCGCCGGGCCCGGCCCACGCGAGCGCCCCGACGCCGACCGGCCCCGGCCGCCCGAGTCCCGCCAGGCCCGCCGGCCCGAGTCGCGCGAGGTACGCAGCGGCCGGCCGCGAGACCCCCGGCCCGGGGCCCGCGCGCGTAAGGAGCCCACCCCGCCCGCGCGTGCCGCGCCCGTCCCCTCCGCGCCGGTCGTTCCGCCGCCCGCCGGGGAGGGTCCCGGGGCGACGCGAGGCGCCCCGTCCGGGCTCCGTCCCGCGGGCGCTCGGCCGAGCGACGCGCGCCTCCCTTCGCCGACGGGGGGCTGGGGGGCGTGGGAACGAGCCGAGTCGGGCGTCTGTCCGGCGGCTCCGGGCGGCGGGCGCCCGAGGGGTCCCTCCCTGGACCGGAAGAGAGGTCTGCGCCCGGCGGTCGGGTCCTGATTCGACCTTGGATCCTGTCTCGTTCGCCGGGCCCGCGCGCCCGGGTGTCGGGCGGACGCCGGGTTCTCGACAAGGGAGCCCTTTGACCGCCGTTTCTTCGCGAAACCTCCAGTGGTGGGTGCTCGTGAATCCTCACATCTTTTTTTGTCAGTGTCACAAGCGCTGGGGTACCTGACATCGTGCGGTCCGAGGACCTAGGCACCCTAAGAGGTCCGTTCTTATAGGCCCACTCGTCGGTTAAGGAAGAGGCCCCCGTAGAAGGGGTAGGTCCCTAGCTTGGGTCTAGAGGATGTGACCGCCGCGCAAGAGACGCGAGACTTGGTGGTCAACCCTTCTACATGTGAGTTGGACGTCTCCTGTGTGACGAGAGGGCACCTTTGAGCCCCACGCGCACGTTCGCTCCCACGATGGCGTAAGGGCCCACATGTGCCCACGTTTCGCACTACTCTTGGCCTTGTGTCCCTACCTGTCTTAGGTTGAGACTGGCAGCAAATGACCCTTGGGACGTTTGCCTTGGGCCCGGGACTGCACCCCCACCTGAGGGGCGTCTCGGTCCGCGGGGGGGGGGCCCGGGGGGGGGGGGGCGCTGTATGTGTGTGTGTCAGATGGAGACCGGACTCCCACGGTGGGGACTGCAGCGTCCTGGGGTCCCTGCGGACAGGGGAGCGGGAAGGGACGGGGGCCTGTCTCGACAGACCCCTTTACCGGAACGCCCAGCCCTCGGAGAAGTGGGTGGGTGGGAGAAGGACGGAGAGATTACCTGAAGCCCAAACCCCGAACGAAAAAAGGTCAGCACAAACAGAATGTCTTTGTCTCCCGTCTTTCAGGTCTTGGCGGACGTCCCGGGTCCAAGGGGACAGTCCTTGTGGGCCTCGCCCCATGACGGAGACAATTCTCTATCCTCGGGTGTAGTGACGCCACTCCTCGGGTGCGCCTGTTCCGACGGGACTTCTTCGCGTCAGAGGGGTCCCACGCAGACCAGGGCGTGTGGGACTCCCAAGTAAGCCTGTTTCCGTGTCGCGGCACACCGGTGGTGACGCCACAGTGAGTCGTCCGAACGACGGGACCCCTGACATGTCAAAACTTCAAAAAATTTGTAATAAAAAATACACCGGGTGCAAAATTTCAAAAATTACTTAAACAATGTTGTAAGACAGACTAAGTGCAAAGACCAAAAACCGGGACCCCGTACACCCTAGAGTCGAGCGTCTGGTCGCTAGTTTGACATGAGGGACGGAACCTCCGCTTCCACAGTCGTGCCCTGTCGGTCCCTCCAGGGAGGGGGTCCGGGACGGGACCTCAGGGACCCGAGTCGGCTAAGTGCGGGGGAGGGGTCGTGACAGGCGGGAGGGACAGAGGCACGAGGCGAACAGGCTCACAGGGGTGTGACTACGTCGGAGAAGGCCGTCGTCGCAGTGGACGGGGTTTGAGGACGAGTCCTCGGGGGCAGCACACGGACGGGAGACGGAGAGAGAGCCGGGGTGAGGCAGGAGGGCAAGGGTCTTGTAGGAGTCCCTGAACCCCGAGTCGTCGACTGGGGATATAGGGGGTTAAGACGTCTGTGCCCCTGCCAGACCCCGTCTCACATGTGGTGAGCCGCTGGGGCCGCGGTAGTGTGCACCACACGCCAGTCCCACGGGCTCCGGACGGCACAGTCTGGGCGAGTGTTGTGCGTCCTTCCGGGGGTTGTCGTGCGGCCCCCCGGCACGAGCCCTGAAGAGTAAAGTCTCACAGTCGTCCCCGTGGCCCCCGAGCCTCTGACGGACTGGTCCGCGCCGGCGGTCAGCGGACGGCTAGTGAGAGCGGGGCGGGGCGGCGTCCTTCACGTCGGCGTCTTTCCGGTCAGGGAGGGAATGCAACCAGGAGGGTCCCCTCCGTCCCGCACGAGGGTGGGGGTCTTGGCGGGGTCCCCAGGACTGACTGTCCGGCCCACCGGTGCGGGAGAGTGGCAGTCCCTCCGGCCCTCCACTCCCCTTGACGGAAGAGACCCCCCAGGTCACTAATGTTGAGGGGAAGGTTACGTCCCCCACTCCCAAGCTAAGGACCAGTCCCTGGATTCCAGGGTGTACGGGACCCCCGGTTTTTCGTTTTGTGTCTTGTCTTCCTTATAACACTGTTTGAGTAATTTTCGAAATTTTCCAGCAGGTGTAGTTCTAAGTTTTCTTCGAACTTTCGTGTCACAGCCCTTGTACCAGTCAATACTGCACTGCAGAAACATGTCGCTCTTTAGTGTCTGAACAACCTTGCATGTCTTTGTAGTTTAGTGACACAAGACACGACCCGAAGGGTCTACCAAGTCACCGTTTCTTAAGTGGACGGTTACATCCTTTGAGTCCAAGCTAGGGACCCTCCCCTTCTAGGGGCCCTCTTCCTTTGGCGTGGGGTGAGGTCCTGAGGACGGACCTCGTACGGTACCCGTCTCCTCGGACCGCCCGATGTCAGGTGCTCCGGCGTCTCTCAATGTGTCTGACTCACTGAAACGTGGTGGCTGTCCGTACAAGAGGTGGTCCTTGACTGTGTCACAACATCCAGTTGATACGAAGTCTTTGGTTGCGTCTTCTTTTGTCCAGGCGGAACGTCAAAGGTCCCCTTCCCCCGTGCACACTCCTACTTCCACCGCCAACTCTGTATGTTTGAAGGTCATATTCACCAAAAAGGACATCGGTACATGTCTACACTCTTGACCTGGTATTCCTTCCGACTCACGGATTCTTGACTCCGACACTTTGACACGACGAGCTCTTCTGTGGACTCTCCGGGGACCTGACGTTCCGCTAGGCTGGTCAGGTAGGAGTCCCTCTAGTCAGGAGTTATAAGTGACCTTCCTGGCTACGACTTCGACCTCGAGGTTAGGAAACCGGTGGACTAGGTCTCTTGACTGAGTGATCTTTTCTGGGACTACGACCCTTTCTGACTTCCGTCTTCCTCTTCCCCTGCTGTCTCCTCTACCGACCTACCGTAGTGACAGAGCTACCTGTACTCAGACTCGTTTGAGACCCTCTACCACTTCCTGTCCCTTCGGACCACACGACGTCAGGTGCCCCAGTGTCTCTGCGTCTGTGCTGACTCGTTGAGTCGTGAGTACGCCTTGACCACCTTCTCTACTTTATATACCGTTCAGTGAACGATGTCTCTGTCGGACGTTTAGGGTGTCACTATTTGTCTCGTCGACATGGGTCTCGTCTGTGTCTTGGACGGTTGACTTACTCTTTTTCGTTGGTTGGTCACGCATTTTGTCTTCTCGGAGACTTTTGTGTGGGGTCACCTCTTCCGCATACTCCTGTTCTTCCGATCTCTGGTGCCAGTGGTCCCTTTGACACCCCTTCGGTGTCTCCACGGTGGTCTCTCGGCACAATGCCTGTCCCCGGCCAGTCCACGGGCGGCCCCTGCCCAGCGACCTTGGGACCCGACGAAAGCCGGTCCCTTGTGGGTGCCACGTCGGCGAGACCTTGTGGTGAACTGCCCCAGAATTTTTCTCTTTGCCCAGACACTGTTGGGTCTCCCCACCCTACCCCTCCCTCCACCTTCCCTCCAGGCTCTCCCTCCCCTGCACACATATGGACACCGACTAAGTACCACTACATGCCGTCTCTGGTTGTGTCATGACATTTCGGCGACAGGAGGTTCATTTCGGTTTATTTAAAATTTTCCTCAGCGTTTACGAAGACTCGGAATTTTACGTCGTCAATGAGGCGTCCGCAGAGGGACTCTGGTGTCACCGACGGGTCCACCGAGTTCCCATTTCTTGAGCAGACGATTCCGTCCTCTGGACCCAAGCTAGGGACCCCAGTCCTTCTACGGGACCTCCTCCTTCGTCCCTCCGTGAGGTCACACGGTCGACCTTAGGGTGCGAGTCCCCTTGGACCACCCGACGTCGGGCACCCCAGCGTGTCCCAGCCTGTACTCCTTCTCTGACGGGGATGCGACTCTGCTCTTCCCTCTCCAGGAGGACTCCTGACTCGGACCTGCAGAAGCCGTGTTCCTGGGCTCTCGACCCCCGGCCCCGGTCCCGGTCCCGGGTGGACTGTGTCGTGCTCCGGGGCGCCAGGCCCTCGTCGTGAGTCGGTCCCAGGTCCTCCTCCCGGTCCGTGAACTGGCACCCCTCACGAGACCCTCTTCACCGCCCACGTGTCCTGGGACGTCGACCTCCTCTGGAGTCTGCCCACGGGACCGGGTCTCGGGACCCGCGGAGCCCCGGCTCGCATTCTACTCTCCCCGACACACGTGTCGAAGGGTCAGGACACTTTCGACGGTCCTTTCGCGGAGCGGAAGGTTTTGATTCGGTCGGGGAGAGGTGGTCGTCCCTGTGACGTCTTCACGAGACGTGCCGGGCCTGTGAGAGACGGGCACGGCCCCTGGTCCTCCTGCGCCCGGTGGACTACGACAAGTGGTCCCGCGGCGGAGTTTCGAGGAGAAGAGAAGTGCTCTGGGACGTAGTGGGAGGGTGCCCTGGGACACGGGGAGGAGGAGGAGTACCCCTGGGGTGTGGAAGGGGGTGCCGTCTTCCGTCAGGGTCCTCCACTCCCTCGATTTAGACCTGACTTGCACCCGACTTGCACCCGACTTGCACGTGACTTCGGCCTGACTTGTGCCCGACTTGCATTTGACTTACACCTGGTTTGACTTGCACCTGACTTAGGTCCGACTTGTCCCTGCCCCGGGCCTGACTTGGTCTCGACAGCTGGTCCCGATTTGGTACTGGGATCTGGTCCTGATTTCGTCTTGACTCCTTCCAGTTCAGTTTAGTGGTCCATTGACCTGTGGGGCACAGATGTTTGTCTCCGTTTCGTGAGTCACAGATTTGTTCGTCTATTGGTTCAAGTGGTTCCTCCGTTTCGTGACCTCGCGTCCGTTGCAGCGACTGCCTTTTGCTACTCTGCGTCCGTCTGTCGTGTAGGTCTCGAGCACCCGCGCTTGGCGCTGTAAAAATTCCACAATCACCACGCTCTGACTAGATGTCTGAGTCGCGTCGGGGCCAGTTTTGAGGTTGTCCGAAAGGACACCCCCGACTGCTCGGCCATGAGTCTCGATGTCCCTCTACTCGTGCAATCCTGTCCCGATGTGCCTCTACTCCTACAATCCTGTCCCGATGTGCTACTCCTGTAATCCTATCGGACTCCAGTCTCCTTCAGCCTCTGAGAGTGTGGCAAAATTTTCTGCTCCCAACCGGCATGCGGTGAACGAAAGGTGTCCAAGTAGGGGTCTCTCGACGTCTCACTCTAAAGTTTGTGTCTAGTGCACTAGTCTCTAGTCCTTTGTCTGGGTGTACGTGTTCCGACTGACTTAAAGTTGTTACATTGAGTGTCACGTCGAGACTTCCTTTTTCTCTCTAAAGTTTCTGCGACCAATGGACCGATAGAATGTGGTGTGTGTCTTTGAATTCTCTTTACCTAGTCTTCAGATTTGCGTTTTCCCTTTTGGTTCTTGCAAAATCCTTCTTTTGTCTTCTGTTGGGACTGTCGGACCCTCTCAGTGTGTAAAGCAGCTAACCTACGTTATGTATTCTTGACACTTTCTTACTTTAAGTTTCTTAGAAAAATTTTTTGATTGTCGATAAACACAAGTTTTATGTACAATTTGGTTGTTGTTTTACCCTGTTTCTGACTTCTCTTTATACACTTTTACATTCAGAGTGTTTTCTCGACGTACGTCTAAGACGTGTTTCTCGGGAATACAACGACAACTGAACGAGTCAGCACAGGTTGAGAGACACTGGGGTACCTGGCATCGAGTGGTCTGAGGAGACAGGTACCCTGAGAGGTCCGTCCTTATGACCTCACCCGACGGGGAGGAGGTCCCCTGGAAGGGCTGAGCCCCTAGCTTGGACGCAGAGGACGTACCCGTCCACCCAAGAAATGGTGACTCGGTGGTCCTTTCGAGGTGTACTCCAAAGAGGTGAAGGATAACCGAGAATCTCTTGTGTTTGAGTCTTGAGAAGAATACCGTAAAATACCTCTTTGTAAAAGGATTGCAATTAATAGGTAAAGAACCCCGGTTTCTTCAGAATAGTAAAATAGGGTTACTGTTGTCAGGAAAAACCCAATGACCGGAGAGTTTTAAGTTGACTTCGGTATTTGAGGTGTAAGTGGCTCTGCACAAATTTCGGTGGAAGTCCGGGGTCTGTTCCGGGTAGTTGTCAAAAAAAACCGGTGTCGTCTTACAACCTACAATCAAGGGATTGGTGCCCACCTTGGACACGGGAGACACGTCACACCTCAGTTGGAGACGTGGTGGTCCGTCTAGGGGTAGTGAGGAAAAACTTTGGAGAACCCTGCCAATTCTCTCTCAGTAAGACGAAAAGGAGTTTTGGCCCAGGAGTCCCCTGAAGGAACCATCGGGTCACCGATTCTGAGACCCGAAGGTTTCGTCCCCCGGACCCAAGCTAGTGGTCAGTCCCTTGATCTAAGGTGTCCGGTGTCATTCTGGGACCACGTTAGTTTATTTATTTATTTTTATTCATTTATAAATTTTGTTTTCTTGTTTTTGGCCCAGGAGTACCACTGAATGAGATAGACCAGTACCTTTGACGTCTGGCCTCTTCCCCAGAAGTCAGAATGGGTGGGGCCAGTCGTGAAGAAAGTAAGTTGTCTGCGGGGGGACCGGGGGGGTTGATAAGGTCGGGGTGTGGCTCCGGTGCAGTGTAGGAAGGTCCGTCTTCGACCACAGAGGGAGCCCCTTTGTGGTGAGACCGGACTCCTTAAAGTGCGGGTGTGAGACACCGAAAGACGGACGGTACGTATTTACTCCAGACAGAGTCCGTAGTTTCGGCGGGACAAGTTTAAAAGACATTTGTCAAGGTCAGGGTCCCCCTGGGTGTGTTAAATACCCCGGTGTTTTGTGTTCTTCAGTGGAAGGTCACCACAGACACCTCGGCACAGTGTCTGGTGTGGATCACTGTACACCTGCCGAGTGGAGCACTCTGAGGCCCCTGGGTTCTTTCTCCTGGTCCACCCGCCACCCTCCTACCCCCTGACAGTGACGACGTCCGTCGAGAGGTNGAGTCCGTAGTTTCGGCGGGACAAGTTTAAAAGACATTTGTCAAGGTCAGGGTCCCCCTGGGTGTGTTAAATACCCCGGTGTTTTGTGTTCTTCAGTGGAAGGTCACCACAGACACCTCGGCACAGTGTCTGGTGTGGATCACTGTGCACCTGCCGAGTGGAGCACTCTGAGGCCCCTGGGTTCTTTCTCCTGGTCCGCCCGCCACCCTCCTACCCCCTGACAGTGACGACGTCCGTCGAGAGGTTCGGGACCGAGAGGAGAGTGTCGGTGGAGGAGCAAAACCCCCCCCCCCCACCGCGACTCCGTTCTACAGTTCTCGTCCCCAGGGGTTGTGGACTCGGTACCCGACCATGGTCAGACGTCGGACAACCCTTGCCTCGACGTGCCGTCCTCCACTCGTTGTGTTCGAAGGACAGATAAATGTCGTCGGAGTCACGTAGACTCGAAGCGTCCGCCGTGACTGTCGTCTCTTGGGTCGACGATTTCGTCCCCTCCATCCTCTGATCCGCAGCCAGGGGCCTAGTCCTTCGAGGGGACCTCCTCCCGTGCCGTCGGGTGAGGTCACGAGAGTGGACCTCTTAGGGTGCCTGTGTCCTCAGATCGCTCGACGTCAGGCGGCCCAGGACTTCTCGAGCCGCACTCATTTGTCGTTTTGTTCTTCCCCTCGCTATACGTGGTGGTGTGAAAGGGAGGACAAAGGGGGACCTCTTCCCGTGCCGTCGGGTGAGGTCGTGAGAGTGGACCCTTTAGGGTGCCTGTGTCCTCAGACCGCCCGACGTCAGGTGGCCCAGGACTTCTCGAGCCGTACTGATTTGTTGTTTTGTTCCCCTTGTTATACGTGGGCGGTGTGGAAGGGAAAACAGGGGGTATACAGAAAGGTACTTGTGGACCTCTACGAAGTAATGCAGATCGGTTGTGTCTTCGTGAAGTGAAAATCTACGTGACGAGAGGTTGACAGGAATGACGTCTCTTTGACAATCAGGGAGTCAACGAAGTCGGAGACGCTGGGGAACTGACATTGGACGGTCCGAGGAGACAGGTGCGCTAAGAGGTCCGTCTTTATAGTCTCACCCATCGTTAAAGGAAGAGGTCCCTAGAAGGGGTGGGTCCCTTACTTGGATCCAGAGGACGTAACACCCGTCTAAAAATGGTAGACTCGGTGGTCCCTTCGGGACAACAACTTTGAGTCCCTGTTTCCATCTGCTTAAACCCTATTTTATAGTTCCAAGTGTTTGACTCGTCTCGTCCCTTTTTTTGTCGGTACGCACGTATCGACAGTTGATTGAGGTTTTTGTACTAGTCACACCTTCTGCGACTTCTGTCGTGAAAAGGCACTCGTCCTGAAAAGACCCCCGCTCCCCTCCTCTACTCTACCGACCTACCGTAGTGGCTGACCTACCTGTACTCAGACTCGTTCGAGGCCCTCAACCACTACCTGTCCCTCCGGACCGCACGACGTCAGGTACCCCAGTGTTTCTCAGCCAGTGCTGACCCGATGACTTGACCAGTGACTTCCTCTGTCGGATCGGTGAGACGGAGCCAGTGGGGGTCGGTATACAGCCACCCTTGGGGGGTCAATGGAAGCGTCCGCAGTCGTCTTCGTTCTCCTTGAATGATGAGAGCAGGGAGGCCTAGCAGCTCCGGGAGCTTGGCCGCCGGGTGAGGCCCGTGACCTCCGACGAGGGTGCCCTTCGCACCACCCGCGCCCCCAGCCCGGCCCGCGGGGTCCTGGAAGCGTGAGCGCGCCGGAGGTCCGCCCCAGCCCCCGTCGCCGACGCTCGGCCCCGGGGCCGTCGAGTCGCAGAGGGCGCGGGGAGAGCCGGGAGCGCCCGTAGACCTAGGAGGCGTTCGTCAGGGCCTCGTAGCGGACGCACGACCTGAGCGACTCGGTCGTGTCCTTGTCGAGCAGGTGGAAGTAGAAGTCCTGGCCGACGTCCTGGAACGGCCCGCCGTAGAGGCCCCGACCCCGGGAGGAAGGAGCGCGTGTCCACGGACCTCGGCCCTGGGTGCCGGCCGGACTTGCCTGGTGTGTGCCCCGGCCGCTGGTCTGGGACTCCCGTGCTCGGTCACCCCCGGTTCCCGGGGCCGCGTTCTCTGCCCTTGGACCGGCCCCCCGAGGGCCCCAGACCACTCCTCCGTCCCGGGGCCGCCCCTGGCGCTCGGGGCGCAATCCCCTCCTTGACCAGGCCGGACCACCCAAAGCGTCCGGGCCCCAAGTCCTCCCACTCCGCCGCGGGCCGTGCCAACCCCAGCGCCCGGACCCCAAGCGCCTTCTCCTGCGGGCCGGACCTCCCCCAGCGTCCGGGCCTCGAGTCCTCCGGTCCCCACTCCGCTTCGGGCCCGCGCCCCCCGACGCGCCTGAGCCCCAGGGCCGACTCCGCCCGCCAGGCTGGCGCCCCCCTGGGCGGGTTGAGTCCCGTCGAAGTTTTGTCCGCGCGGTCCTGCTCGCGGGTTTCTTCCAGCGGAGTCGGCACGCAGTCGCGCTGCGCACCGCAGTAGTGTGCCGCGGCGGGCAGTTGCGGGGCTCCGTCACGCCCCGCGAACCCACCCGACCTGCACCACGGCCCGCGCACACGCGACGCCTCCTGCGTGTCCTCGACCTGACACCTGCCCCCGCTCCCCACCGCCCGTGGCCCAAGCTCCGGAAAATCAAGAATCCGAAAACCACCCACACCGGGGCGCGGTCGCTCTGCGGGCCCGAACGGGGTCGGCGGGCGCCCCGACGCGCGTACGCGCCACTCTCGAGCATCCCTCCCCGTGCGCGCCCCGACACCCCCCACCCCAGCTCATACGCGTCACGCCCAGACACCGCCGCGACAAGGCCTCCGGACAGCCAGCTCGTACGCGTCACGCACGGGCGACCCTCGCTCGGCCCCCGGCCCGGCACACGGACCTCCGCTTCCGGATGTCGCCCTCGTACGAGTCACGCACGGGCGGCTCGCGCCCTGGCCCGTGCGCGCGGCGCCCTCGCTCGCGTTCCGCCGCAGCCTCCGGTCACGTTACCCGGTGACGCCTGGCGCTTCAAGCGCCATTGCAAGTCAAGTCAAGTCAGGTCAGCGAGTCAGCACAGGTCGAGAAACGCTGGGGTACTTAGCGTCGTGCGGTCCGGAGGGACAGGTAGTGGTTGAGGGCCTCAAGTCTGAGTTGCAGGTAGCTCAGCCACTACGGTAGGTCGGTAGAGTAGGAAACAGGGAGGGTCGTAGTCTCAGAAAAGGTTACTCAGTTGAGAAGCGTACTCCACCGGTTTCATGACCTCGAAGTCGAAATCGTAGTAAGGAAGGTTTCTTTAAAGTCCCAACTAGAAGTCTTACCTGACGACCCTAGAGGAACGTCAGGTTCCCTGAGAGTTCTCGGAAGAGGTTGTGGTGTCAAGTTTTCGTAGTTAAGAAGGCGCGAGTCGGAAGAAGTGTCAGGTTGAGAGTGTAGGCATGCACTGATGACCTTTTTGGTATCGGACATTGCAATTCACACCATTTAGAATCACTACGTAACCTCCGCAGATTGACGAAAGTTCGACGGGAAAGTCCCCACGAAAGAAATGAAGACTCGGTAGCCGATTTATTGGGAACAATTTGACACCAAAATAAAACACAAACATTACTAACGTTTGAAACACAAACAGATGACTTTTTTAATTAATAAAAAGAAAATAGGGAGCCAGCACAGGCTGAGACGCTGGGGTACCTGACATCGAATGGTCCGAGGAGACAGGCACCCTAAAAGGTCCGTTATCATGACCTCACCTAACGGTAAAGGAAAAGGTCCCCTAGAAGGGCTGGGTCCCTAGCTTTTTTTGTTATGTGGTAGAGTTTCGACTCTTAACACAAAATTAAACTCCTGAACGACTTCTGAATTCGAGTCCTTCATAGGAGAGTCTAGAAAGACTCCCTGAAAAGTATTCTGTCTTCCCTTCCCCGCACTATGTATCCTGAAAAACGTTGTTTTTTCCAATCTCGTAGTCTGCTGCCGTCATTAAATTTCTTTTGGTCTGTAATGTGCAATTACTGAAATCGCGAAGAGGTACACACCCTCCTAGATTTTCAGACCTTCTAACGGACGTCCTCCCGTACCGTTGGGTGAGGTCTTAAGAACGGACCTCTCAAGGTACCTGTCTCCTCGGTCCTCCCGATGGCAGGTACCCCAGTATTTCTCAGTCTGTGTCGACTCTTTTATGGTAAGGTGACGTGAGACATCCCTAATTACTGTCCTGCTCGGTCACACAGAACTCTTTCCCTTTTACGACTGCAGGTTCACCTTCGACGACGTCTGGGTGTCGGGACCAGGAACGGGCTTCGGGGGGAACCCGAGAGTCACGAGGGGAGCACCCACCTTGGCGTGTAAATGACCCCTGTGACGAGTCTTTACTACTCTGTGCCGTCTTGCGGGGTAGACCATATGGTCTTAAGACGAAAAGAAGTGGGTTTCGGAGTCCCACGTGGCGCCGCCCCCACCCCCCCCCCGACGTCGCCGGTTCCCGAACCGTCGGAGTTGTAGGAAACGAGTGCTATACCGTCTGCTACAAGACAGGTGTGACACGCCGATGTCTATCTTTGCGCTCACAGGACCCAGTGCTCTCCCGCCCGCTACGAGACAGGTCACGCCGATGTCTATCTTTGTGCTCACAGGACCCAGTGCTCTCCCGCCCGCTACGAGACAGGAGCGACACGCCGATGTCTATCTTTGCGCTCACAGGACCCAGGGCTCTCCCGCCCGCTACGAGACAGGAGCGACACGCCGACGTCTATCTTTGCGCTCACAGGACCCAGGGCTCTCCCGGCGCTGTGTCCGTGAGACACGTCAATGAAGACTCGGAACCCTTCGACCACGAACACACACGTCCAACAGTCAAGACACCTTCACAATCCGTGAGTCAACAGAGACTGAGAAACGTTAAGGTACTTGAAATCGGGGTATCCGAGGAGTCAGGTACCCTAAGAGGTCCGTTCTTATGACCTCACCCAACGGTAGAGGAAGAGGTCCCCTAGAAGGGCTGGGCCCCTAACTTGGGACCAGAGGACGGAACGTCCGTCTAAGAAATGGTAGACTGGGTGGTCCCTTCGGGTACAGTCACGACCTCCCTCCGTTTTTAATTATGTACAAAGACAAACGCAAATAGTGTGTGTCTACAGAAGAGTCTCGTGTTTGCCCGAAAAGTGAGACCCAGACATTTACTCGACGGTGAGTAGGCACACCACAAAAAAAAAAAAAAAAAAAACCGTCCCTAAACTCCTCCCCTACCGTAAAAAGTCAGGGACGTGTTCTGCCGAAATATGGGGCCCCAGACGTTCCGGACACACAGACGGTCACCTTGTAATTGTTTGAGGCCCTCCCTTTGTCTTGGAGGAAGTCAGACACACCACCCCGCCCTCCGACGGGGTCCCGTGTCTCTCCACGACACTCGGGCTCCGGCCACCCCGGACGTGACACGTGTCGGTGTCGATTCGCCCCCGTCCGGGACGACTACTGTCCTCATATTCGAGACGACCGCCGTAGACGGAGGGTCCCCACCGGGCTCCAGAGTCCCGTCTCCCACCCCCACTTCTCCTTCTAGGATCTTCGGTTCCTGTTTAACTGTGAACGGTAGAGTAGACTTTTTCGTCTCTGTAGTGAAACGGCTGTTTCCAGGTAGATCAGTTTCGATACCAAAAGGGTCATCAGATCATGCCTACACTCTGAACCTGGTATTTCTTCCGACTCGTGACTTCTTGACTATGAAAACTTGACACTACAACCCCTTCTGAGGACTCTCAGGGAACCTGACGTTCTTCTAGTTTGGTCAGTTAGGATTTCCTTTAGTCAGGACTTATAAGTCACCTTCTTGACTACGACTTCGACTTTGAGTCTATGAAACCGGTGGACAACGGACTTTTGTGGGACTACGACCCTTTCTAACTTCCGTCCTCTTCCCCTACCGTCTCCTACTCTACCAACCCACCGTAGTGACTGAGCTACCTATGCTCAAACTTGTTAGGGACCCTCTAGCACTTCGTGTCCCTTCGGACGCACGACGTCAAGTACCCCTCTTTTTCTCAGTCTGTGTTGAAATCACTGACTTGTTGCCGTTGGCCACCCTTCCTGAACCACGAAAGTGACGACTCCGACACCAAAGTTAGGGGTCAACCCCGTGATTCTAAGGTGTTCGTCATACCACATTGGTTTTTAAATTTTTTGTTTAGAAAAAACCAATCATACGTAAAACTATTCGTAGGTTTCTTATTCTTACAACTTACTTTATCTTTTTTACTGTACTTGAGTGGGGACAAGGTCGGTTTAAAATCGTATTTTAAACGTTTTAGGGTTTAATATCGTATTTTGATTTTTTATTATTGTTAAAGATTTTATTATAAACCTTTAACATTTTAAAATCATATTCTAATTTTTTTGATTTTTTTTCTTAACCCCGCACACGTTTAGTAGACGGGAAAATAGGTGTACTTTCTCAAAATGTCTTCAATATACACAGGGACCAGAACATGACAAAGAGCACTTCGAGGGGCTGCGGGTGCCTGCCAGAGGCAAGTCATGCGGTCAACACCGGCACCTGAGTCCTGGGACTCGACGATTCCTCGAAGCCGGGACGGGACAAGACACAAGAAAAACAAATAGGGCCCAGACAGTACCAACACTAGTCGACATTGAAGGGCGGGAGTCGAACGGCGGAGAGAGCCAGGGAGCAGAAAATTAAACCACTGTTGACTAAACAATACGACCCTGCACCGCATTGATTTACCCGACCGTAACCCGGCGGACTCACACACGATGTGCGGGTTCTTGTACCCACTTATTTCGTCGGGCACTAGAGCCTCTAGACCACCACTTACCGCACCCTCTGCCCTGGTGAATTAATCTATTGAGTCGCAAGTGAATGTGCCACACTGCGTCTTCTCGCGTCCCTCTCTCCCGTCCGGACCCTCACCCCCGTCACGACAAATGCGCCAGACATGGCTAGTGATTATCGGCATTCCCCAAAGGGTGTGGCACGACCACCACCTCTGGGGCGGGCGGTCACGTCCTGTGTTTTCTCTGGGCCCAGGCTAGGGACCCCGCCCTTCTAGGGGACCTCCTCCCGTACCGTGGGGTGAGGGCACAAGAACGGACCTCTTAGGGTACCTGTGTCCTCGGACCACCCGAGACACCTCAGCGTTTCTCAGCCTGTGCTGACTCACCGACCCGTCCGTGAGGTCTCCTGTCCTTCTTCTGTTCGGATGACCGTCGTAGAGAGTCGCGCGCCGAGGAGGTCGGTGACGAGTGGACACAGTGTGCGGCTTCCTCCGGGGTCTGTCTACGGGGAGACAGGACCTAAGGGGGTGGGAGTGTCGGTGGAAGCACCGGCGTTTTTACAGTCGTTTACGAGGACAATCCCAAAGTACACACGTGACTTAAGGGAGGGACTGCTCGGGACGGCCAAGTGGGAGGGGAGGGACGGGGGTCGAGGTAAAGTTCCACAAAACTACTATGTCTTTTCTGAAACCATAAACCTATTATTTTAAAAGACTGAACGGAAGGCGGTGGAAGTTGAGTTAAAGGGCAGGGTTCTCTGTCACACAGACACACACACACACACACACACACACACTCTCTCTCTCTGTCTCTCTCTCTCTCTTAGTTTAGGTTAAGGAATAAGTACCCCTTTGTCGACGCCAGATTAGACTTATAAGTCGTGACACTTGTCCAGTCCCACTACCTACCTCATACCTTTACACAGACCCCGTCCATTACTTTGGTTTCCTACGTGCCGGCCTCACGTCCTTTATTACTTCAGCTAACTTGTAGGGGTGTTCACGCCTTGACGTGTAATGTCGCACTCCGGGACGTAGGAGGACAGTAACCGGGGCACTCCCGAGGCAGAACCTCCCCCCTTTCGCGAACCAGTGTCTAATGCTGAACTACATGTTCCCCCACACCTTTACGTCCCCCGCTGACGGTGTCGCAAGTGCCTGTTCTGTCTACAGGGGCACCCTTTACTCACACTCGACACCCAGTGTGTTCGAGTCTGCCATTTCTCAGGCGGATGTCACGTCCTCCAGGTCCCAGGTCCCGGGTGGGGACCCAATCAGGGGACCTCCTCCCGCACTGTTGGGTGAGGTCATAAGAGCGGACCTCTTAGGACACCTGTGTCCTCGGGCCACCCATGTCAGGTACCCCAGGGTCTCTCAACCTGCACTGACTCGCTCAAAGTGACCCCCAGTACGTTCTATAACTGCGCAGACGATTCCTGAGGTTCCCTTTCTACCTCGGGACCTCCTCTGTCTTGACGTCTGTGTAGTCTCACACACGCATCAACGAGTCAGGACACAGGGTGATAAAAGTTTGGGTACCTGACGTCGGACGGACCGAGGCGATAGACACCCTAAAGGGTCCGGTCTTATGGCCACACCCAACGGTAAAGGAGGACGTCCCCTAGAAGGGTTGGGTCCCTAACTTGGTCACAGAAGGTGTGACGTCCACCTAAGCAATGGTAGACTCGGTGAACCCTTCGGGGTGAAACATCTCTGATCCCACCTGAAAGTGTCCTACCTGTCGGACCCGGTAGTCTGCGACCCGGTAGGGTTGTGCCCTCCGTCCCGTCCCTAAGGACCCGTGACCTCTCACAACCCCACCCGTTAAACACGACTTTTACTTCTCTAGGCGTCGGACGTTCCCTGGACCCGACACGCGATGCCAACTGGACAGGACCCATTCGTGTGTGTAACCCTGACAGAAAATAAATACGCCGTTTTCGGCCCACGAACCACACAAAGAAGGAACTAGTGGCACGGCTTGTGTGACGACCCTCTCTAAACCCCACATGTCGTCCCCGACCCCCGGAACCCCTCCCCTGTACGGAAGGACCCTCCACAAATCTCATCATTCTGAATCGAAAAGTGGTTTCAGAGCGACCCTGAGCACACTACAGGTGTCCCAGGGACTATGTTTTCCCCCAGCCGCGACAGGAACACGCCTGGCTACCCCTTCGTTCTAGTAGTCTCTTCGGGTCTGTTACCCGACCTGGCTGTCCCGGGCCCCCGGGTCTACGTGAGTCACCGGAGGAAAGGAGGGGAAGGAAGGTGTAAGTACAGGAGAGTCTTACCCTGGAACAATTCTTCGTCCCAGAGACGTCGACACTACCTCACTTCCCAGACTCTACTCCAGGAGAACCCACACCCACCGGGATTTGGGTTCCTGCCCCAGGAATATTCTGTGTCCTCTCCTCTCTGTGCCTGCGTCTCCTCTTCGGTGCACCTCTGCCTCCGCCTCTACCCTCCTCCGCCGGTGGTCGGGTCCCTGCCTGTGGGTCTCCGGGGTCCTCGACCTTCTCCGCCCCTCCTGGGAGGGGACCTCGGAGACCTGCCTCGAGTTGGGTCCCTGTGGGAACTCGAGTCTACATACCAGAGGTCCCGACCCCCTCCTGTCTGTGGACACGAGAATTCCACAGGTGAATCGTCCGTAGACGACCGGGGCCCTCGGGTGTGTCTTCCCTGTCGTCCCCGACTTGTGTCGGGCAGTCGGACCTCGGACCGACGCTCGTCCGTAGCACTGCTAACAGATTTGTCGTGTGGACCGCAGAACACCGTCTACCAAGCCCGTTCCGACGGGCCTGCGGCACCAGGAGACCGGCGGTGGGGGTTCCGACTCCTCCGCCGGCAGACCCGGTGGTACAGGGGGTGGGGGTCCTCGGAACCCCTCCCCTGTCGACCGTTGTCCGACCGTAAACCGTCGTGTCTTCAGCGCGACAAGATTCCCGAGCGCACGCACGGGGTCTCCAATGTAGGGTCGTGTAAAGTCCTGTACTGTTGGTGCGCACCTTGACGTCGACGACACGACTCGCCGACACCGTCACTCCGAGAGGCTCCTGTCTCCGGGGTCCCGCAACCCCCCCGAAAGCGGCGTTCGTCCCGTGCGCCTCGGGCGCGCCGAAGGCGAGTGCTGCACCTCAAACCACAACCTACACACCCCGGTCCGAACCCTCCTCGGATCTATCAAGGCACCACAGACGTGTACAGAAAGGGGTAGAGGGGTTCCCGACAGGACCGCCACACCCTTCGTCTGAGAAAAGATGTCCTCGAGTTTCTCTGTCACCGTGGGGCCTACCGGTGTGCCTCACCCGCGTGCCTCGCCAGTGTCCCTCGGCTTCTGACCGGGGAGGTGGTGCGCAGGGTAGTGGTAGCAGTCCCTGTGGTCCCCAGTTGCACCCAGAACAAAACCCGACAGAGTCGAAGAGACGGCTGACGGCACGGTGGCCCTGATCCCGTGTCAATCTAGACACGCAGTCCTCTTCACAAGTAACGAGCCAGCACGGGTTGAGAAACACTGGGGCACTTAATGTCGGACGGTCCGAGGAGGCAGGTACCCTAAGAGGTCCGTTCTTACGACCTCACCCAACGGTAAGGAAAGAGGTTCCCTAGAGGGACTGGGTCCCTAGCTTGGGTGCAAAGGAAGTAACGTCCACCTAAGAAATGGTAGACTCGGTGGTCCCTTCGGACCCAAAGTGTCTCCTTAACCCAATGAGTGACCCCGAGACAAAAACTGAGAGACATTTGGCTTCGGTCTGGTGCAACGGGTTTAGTCAGTTTAAGAAAGACACACTTGCGTGACCGCACCACCCACAACCTTGTGAACTTTTGACTCAGTGCATAACTCGTGCTCAAAGGAAGGTCTGTGGTGTGCCTTCCCTTTACGCACCATCTATCTGTCTGTCTACCTACTATCTGTCGACTCGTCTATCTTTCTAGTAGTTATGTGTATGTCGTCCACCTATACGCCTCTGCGTGTCTCTTCACCGTCGAATCTGACCTGCGTCACATCCACTACTTGTCCCCTACCTAGGTACTATTTATTAGTATCGATGTGTGTATGTCGTCCACCTATACGCCTCTGTGCGTCTCTTTGCCGTCGAATCTGACCTGCGTCACATCCACTACTTATCGATGTGTGTATGTCGTCCACCTATACGCCTCTGTGCGTCTCTTTGCCGTCGAATCTGACCTGCGTCACATCCACTACTTGTCCCCTACCTAAACACTCTTTATGTACCTACGACACACCAGACGGTGAGTGAACACAGGTCGACATACCCTGGGGTGCCTCACATCGGCTGGTCTGAAGAGACAGGGACCCTACGAGGTCCGGTCTTATGACTTCACCCGACGGGAAACGAGGAGGTCTCCTGGGAGGACTGCGCCCCTACCCGGGGCTCCGAAAACGTAGGAGACATGGCCGTCGGCCCAAGAAATGACGACTCGGCAGACCCTTCGGGACTAATCGTTAATCCAAAAGAGTAACTTTTGATCTCAGGTGGGTAGTGTCCGTCCCCCAGAAGTAGTGAGGTACACAAGTCGTCCGACGTGGGTGGTCGGGAACTTCCGGGGGCTGGACCTCCCAGACTCACACGTCCCTTCTGACGTAGGGTGGGTACGAGAGAGCCCCCGTCCAATGAACTTGGCGGGGGCTCCTCCGGAGTTGGTTCACGGAAGACGTCGAGACTCGACGAACAGACCGTTCCGGACGTCCAGTTATCGTACGTCAAGACCACGGTTACTCCCACGCTGGTCCCACGTGACACGACAGTCTCAAGTCTCCTGCCTCGGGGTGCACCTGCGACTCGCGGCCCTCTTACCGACCCGACCAGGAAGTCGAGCACTTATTCTCACACCACCTCCGGAAGGGCCCTGGAGGGCCCACTGACATCACCAGTTCTTGGGTGGACAGTTCCGTCCTCTAGATTCTCTGTACTTAAGTCAAGGACTCAGCCCGTCTAGGGGACCTCCNCCCCTGCCCCCGGTCACTCCCAGGTCCGTCCCTGCCCGCCGGACGCCTCCCGACCGGTCACTCCCAGGTCCGCCCCTGCCCCCGGCCACTCCGGACGCCTCCCCTGCCCCCCGACGCCTCCCGTCGGTCACTCCCAGGTCCACCCCTGCCCGCCGGACGCCTCCCAACCGGTCACTCCCAGGTCCGCCCCTGCCCCCGGTCACTCCCAGGTCCGCCCCTGCCCCCGGTCACTCCCAGGTCCGCCCCTGGCCCGGTCACTCCCAGGTCCGCCCCTGCCCCCCGGCACGGCCCGCCACAGGTCGCAGAGACGTAGCGCTCCCCGCCCCCCTGGTGTACAACGGACCGGGTGCAGAGGGCCTGCGGAGCGGGCAGACTCACCCTCTCAAATAAAGACCGGCGTCGTGTTCACGTGGTCTAAGGCTACCAGATTTTTGCAGGGGGCCCTCGCACGTCCCCTGTACACAAGTGTGCGGAGGGACGGGCTGTGGACTATCGCCCGCCGGACCCGTCCCGATAAAGCCCTGCCGTCGACCTCCTTCGGACCTCGGCCGCCAAGACGACAAACTCGCCCTCTGCCGGCTCCCCAAGGATCGGACCGACTGTGCGAGTGAGAGGTCCGAAGGACGTGACTCGACTGCTTTCTGCCCGACTGTCCAGGTGTAGGTCCCGAACCCTCGGGACTCCCTCACTCTTGGAGTTTTCCCGGGGGGTCCTGAAGGGACCAGCACGTCACCGATTCTTGTGCGGGCCGTCACGTCCCACCACGAGGCCGAGGGCGGGACCAGACCCTTCTAGCCGCACGGTGTCCTGTCGGTTCGGGCTCCCGGTGCCCTGTCGGTTCGGGCTCACGGTACTGTCGAGGTGCGCCCTCTTCGGCGGCGAGGGAGGGCGACCTGTTTCGAACGAGCCTCATCGTTTGTGGGTCGTGTCAGTTTTTTATTTTAACAACAACACCAAGTCATCGAGTCAGCACAGGCTGAGAAACACTGGGGTACCTGACGTCGTGCGGTCCGGAGGGACAGGTAGTCGTTGAGGGCCTCAAATGAGTCTGAGTACGGGTAGTTCAGCCCCTACGGTAGGTTGGTGGAGTAGCAGACGGCAGGGGAAAAGGAGGACGGGGGTTAGGGAGGGTCGTAGTCCCAGAAAAGTTTACTCAGTCGAAAAGGGTAGTCCACCGGTTTCGTGACCTCACAATCGAAGTTGTAGTCAGGAAGGTTTCTTGAGGGTCCTGACTAAAGGAAATCCTACTTGACCAACCTAGAGAAACGTCAGGTTCCCTGAGAGTTCTCAGAAGAGGTTGTGGTGTCAAGTATTCGTAGGTAAGAAGTCGCGAGTCGAAAGAAATATCAGGTTGGGAGTGTGGGTATGTACTGGTGACCTCTTTGGTATCGGAACTGATCTACCCGGAAACAACCGTTTCACTACAGAGACGGAAAGTGTACGACAGATCCACCCAGTCTCGAAAAGAAGACTCCTCGTTCGCAGAACTGGAAATACCGACGTCAGTGACAGACGTCACTACCACCTCGGGTTTTCTTGTTTTTTATTTCACCAATAAACATATTTTTTCGTTCCACTCGTAGGACGCCAGCCTGGTGAACCGGGGCTCAGAGGGCCGAGTCGATCCCTTGGGGACAATAATTTCAAACAAAGGTAAAACGAGACCCAGTCTCTGTCCCTTTGCCGGGACATAGTCTTGGCTCCTCGAGGTAGGGCCGCTCCTGCACAAACCTCCTGCACAAACCGCCGACGCGCTAAGGCCAAGGCTGTGGACGTACCGACTGCAGTCTCCGGGTAAAGGGGAGGGGAACGGGAAGTACGTCTCGTCTACGACGGCCCGAATTCAGTTCAGACGCTATTGGGACTCAGCCGTCAAATTTCTCCTTCCGTCCTGGCGCTACGTCCTGCGACTGGCGAGGGGCCTCCCTTTGCCCAGGGTCTAGGAGTCGTCGACGAAGTAACGAAGGATTTCCCCACACCCGAATAAATTATGTGCTGCTTAAAAAGTTAGTCGACGATTCTACCCCACGTAGTCGAGACAATGACTACCACCCGAACATCCCGGTCTGCCCGTGGGGCGGGAGTCTAAAGACACCCCTTTGACTTAGATTGGAAACATGACACCACCAAAAAAAAGGAAAATCACGAAGTGTCCTGACGCGTACCATTCTCGGTGTTTGACGTACCGCATTAACGAAACAGAAGGGCTCTGTTTTTTTTTTTCCGAAAAACAACTTCGTCCAATCTGTTTTGTATTGGCAATAAATAAAATTACGTATTTATACCTTAGATCTCGAAGGGACCACCGCGTCACCATTTGTTAGATGGACGGCTACGTCCTCTGTGTCCTCTGAACCCAAGGTAGGGACCCGGTCTTTCTGGGGGACCTCCTCCTTTACCGTTGGGTGAGGTCATAAGGACGGACCTCTTAGGGTACCCGCCTCCTCGGACCGCCCGGTGTCACGTGCCCCAGTGTCTCAGTCCGCACTGACTCTCGTGACGGCTCCGATACCTGCGGCCTTCCTACCACGACTCCTCCGCCAAACGTCTCGTCGTGTCTCTTCTCCGAGCGCCTGTTCCCACCCTTGTCCTCCCTCTCCCCTCTACTTGCCCCTCGTCACACCTACGTGTACGTGGTTGCAAACATTTGTCTGTCGTCACCCTTAAACGGCACACTGAGTCCCTTGAGTTTACCCGAGACATTGTGGGATCCCCACCCTCACCCGCCCTCCACCCTCACCCGCCCTCCACCCTCACCCGCCCTCCACCCTCCGTCCAAGCTCTCCCTCCCCTGTATGCACGTGCGCGCCAATTAAGTACAACGACATACTGTCTTTAGTTTGGTTATAACATCCGTAGTCAGTTGATCTTTTATAAATTTTGTATGTACAGTAACACAATTTCTTTTATAAGACGGTTTTTTATTCTTCTCCCTACAGGGACCCCTGAGTCACCAACCGCAAGACCCGAAGTGCCGCGCCCCGTGTCCGAAGCTAGGGACCAGCCCCTTCATTCTAGGGTGTACAACACACCTCGTCGGTTTTCTCCGTCTTTTCTTTTCTTCTTTTTCGGGTCCGGTAGGCGCCGCGAATGCGTCGGGACACTCGGAAACTAGAGGTCGCTACTCCGACACAAAGACGCTGCAAAAGGTTTCCTCGTCTTCTCGAGAATCCGTCAGACAACCGTGCGGACGAAACTATGGATAAAATTTATTTTGGATGTAAGCACAGCCTCTAGGTCGTTCAGTGAGGGTTTCCTTTAGTTCGGACTTATAAGTCACCTTCCTGACTACGACTCCGACTTTGAGGTTAGGAAACCGGTGGACTAAGCTTCTTGCCTGAGTGACTGTCTCTGGGACTACGACCCTTTCTGACTTCCGCCCTCCTCTTCCCCTGCCGCCTCCTACTCCGCCAGCCTACCGTAGTGGGTGAGTTGCTCGCGCTCAACCTCGTTCGAGGCCCTCTGTCCCTTCCTGTCCCTTCGGACGCACGGCGTCAGGCACCGCCGTGTCTCCCCCTGTCCCGACTCACCGACTTGGTCTCGTTGTCGCCGTTCACCCACAGCGACGGGGAGCCCGAGACGACGCGTGACAGACGACAAAGGTCCCCACTCGCTACGAGGGTTCCGACCCGCGGGGCCCCGGGAGTTCCTGGGGTGGCAAAGGAGTAAGGAGACCCGGCGCGGGCCGACCCCTCTCCCGGTCAAGTCCCCGGTGACCGGCCGGTCGCCGACAGAGCGGAACGTCATCGGTGACGGGTGCGGGAGGGGAAAGGCAGCACAAACAAACTTGAGTCTGTAAGTTTCAGACACGAAGGAAATCGGCACTGTCCACCCGTCCTCCCACTGGTGAATCGAAAATAAAAAAAAGATTAACTGAACAAAGGGGAGTTTAAGTGTATTCGTAAGTCGTACTACAATTGACACCCCAAAACCATCTACGGGAAACAGTCCAACTACCTCTCGAAAGACAAGAAACACACGACTCCAAAATAATACTTTCCACAACCGAAAAAAAAAAAAATTACGAAAAAGACACAGTTAGTGTTATAGTACCAAAAAAAAGGAAGTACAATAAGCATTCCACTCACTTTGTCTAACTAAAACAATTTTTTTTTTTTTCCGAAAATGGTCCTATACTTTCGAAGGGACTACCAAGTTCGTCATTTCTGAGGCGGATGTTACGTCTTCTGCACCCAAACCGGGGACCCAGTCCTTCTGGGGTATTTCTTCCCTTACAGACGGGTGAGGTCATAAGAACGGACCCTTTAGGGTGCCCGTCTCCTCGGGTCACCGGATGTCACGTACCCCAGCGTCTCTCAGCCTGAGCGGACTTCGGCGACTCGTGTGTCGTGCGACTCTATGTCAAGTGTGCTCTGTTAAATGGGTGTCTTCCCGGGCTAAGTGGTCTCTTGAGACGAGTTACAGTCCGCCGTCGGACGTACCCTCCCCCAAACCCCCCTCTTACGTACGTACATAAACTTATCAACCCAGGGAAGTGCGAGGGTGACTTTGATGGCGTCGTAACAATTAGTGAGATGGGGGAATGTCTTCTCTGTTAATTTGGTTATTTCACGAGTCAAGTCCCTACAAAGTTGCACAAGGGGTGACTTGTCGGGAGTCGAGTCAGTGACGGTCCGGTACAAGTAGTCGAATCTTTCTTTCGGGTGCAGGCAAACGGTACTGGGACTTCGGGAGGTTCGTTGAAGGTCGTGGCACCCAGGTAAAAGACATGGGTACCCGAAAGCGTAGACCCAGCAAAGGCCCTTTACCTCAGGAGAAGGTATCTGCACACAGGGAGACACAGACGAAGGGAGTGACTCCTAGCACACAAGTCCCAGGCAGGTGCGACATCGGACCCAGTCTCGATGTGAGGAAAAGTACCGGCGCATTATAAGGTGGCACGACCATCTGGTGTACGACAGATTGGTAGGTAGGTAATAGGTGGGCAGGTAGGTGGGCGGTACATGGTAAGTGGGTAGGTAGGTGGGTAGGTAGGTGTGTGAGTAGGTAGGTAGGTGGGTGGTAGATAGGTAGGTGGGTGGGTAGGTGGGTAGGAGGTAGGTAGGTAAGTGGGTGGGTAGGTAGGTGGGTAGACGGTAGGTAGGTAAGTGGGTAGGTAGGTGGGTGGTAGGTAGGTAGGTGGGTGGTAGATAGGAGGTGGGTAGGTGGGTAGGTAGGTAGGTGGGTAGGTCTGTGGGTAGGTGGGTGGGTAGGTAGGGGGGTGGGTAGGTAGGTGGGTAGGTAGGTGGGTGGGTAGGTAGGAGGGTAGGTAGGTAGGTGGGTGGGTAGGTGGGTAGGTAGGTGGGTAGGTAGGTAGGTGGGTAGGTAGGTGTGTGAGTAGGTAGGTGGGTGGTAGATAGGAGGTGGGTAGTAGATAAGAGGTGGGTAGGTAGGTGGGTAGGTAGGTGTTTGAGTAGGTAGGTACGTGGGTGGTAGGTAGGCAAGTGGGTAGGTGGGTGGGTAGGTGGGTGGTAGGTAGGTAGGTGGGTGGGTAGGTGGGTAGGCGGTAGGTAGGTGTGTGAGTAGGTAGGTAGGTGGGTAGGTGGGTGGTAGATGGTAGGTAGGTGGGTGGGTAGGTAGGTGGGTAGGTAGGTAGGTGGGTGGGTAGGTGGGTAGGTAGGTGGGTAGGTAGGTAGGTGGGTAGGTAGGTGTGTGAGTAGGTAGGTGGGTGGTAGATAGGAGGTGGGTAGTAGATAAGAGGTGGGTAGGTAGGTGGGTAGGTAGGTGTTTGAGTAGGTAGGTACGTGGGTGGTAGGTAGGCAAGTGGGTAGGTGGGTGGGTAGGTGGGTGGTAGGTAGGTAGGTGGGTGGGTAGGTGGGTAGGCGGTAGGTAGGTGTGTGAGTAGGTAGGTAGGTGGGTAGGTGGGTGGTAGATGGTAAGTGGGTAGGTAGGTGTGTGGGTAGGTAGGTGGGTGGTAGATAGGAGGTGGGTAGGTAGGTAAGTGGGTAGGTAGGTGTGTGAGTAGGTAGGTAGGTGGGTAGGTGGGTGGTAGATGGTAAGTGGGTGGGTGGGTAGGTAGGTGGGTAGGTGGTTGGTAGATGGTAAGTGGGTAGGTAGGTGTGTGGGTGGGTAGGTGGGTGGTAGTTAGGAGGTGGGTAGGTGGGTAGGTAGGAGGTGGGGGAGTGGGCAGGTACGTGTGAACGCAGTGAGGAGTCTACGATGAGACTTAGTACGGTGTTACCCGTACCAACACGTTCTTACAGGAAGTCTGGAAGGAAGGTTAAGAAGTCCCATTTGTGGGTCTCGACTGCGACGACCCAGTGTATAATCTGATACATTAAAAAAAAAGGGTGTCGTCGACGTAGTAAAACGGTGGCTGTACCTATTTGGAAGGGACATTTTTCAGGACAATTGTTGGCACCCGGACACTCGACGAAAAAGACGACAACAGTTCACGCGATCCCCGCGCCCTATAAGGTCCCCACTTTTATACCGGGGTTGGACAAGGACACGACCCGAGAAAAGAACAAGTCAGTGACTCCGCACAGACTGAGACGTTGGGGTGCCTGACATCGGGCGGTCCGAGGAGACCTCACTGCGTATGCAGTAGAGTGGACTGAAGGACCGGCGAAACCTCTCACCCTACACGGTTTGCACTCGGGGTCGGGTGTGGAAAAGACCTAGCAACCCAGACATTAAGCTGAGGCTGAGAGGCACTGGAGTGCCGGGTGGTCCGAGGAGACAGATAGGAGGCAGGTACCCTAAGAGGTCCGGTCTTGTGGTCTCACCCAACGGTACAAGAGGAGGTCCCCTAGAAGGGTTCGGTCCCTGGTTTGGGCACAGAGGACGTAACTCCCACCTAAGGGATGGGGGGTCGGTGACCCCTTTAGAGGGAGGACGTCCCTTAATTACGGAAATCCCCGAGTGTCGCCCGACACCGACCACCGCCAACGGCGGTGGACCACCTGTTCTACCTTTACTGGTAGCGTCCACTTAGGAAGGTTTGTCGGGCGAAGGGGCCGTCGAAGTTCCCAAGAGTCGGCCTTGGGTCTTTGGACCGGCTCGTGTCCCCGGGTCCGAGGTGGACTGGCGTGTCTAGACGACCAGAGGCACTGGCCTGTCGAGACGTTTGGGGATCGTCAATTGGGGTGAGTACCGGGCCCTACACCGGGTGCGAGGCCTCCACTCAGACAGAGTGGCCGGTGGGTCTGGAAGAAGGGGTGCCGCCCGCACCCCCATCGTCGACGGTGACGCCGGCCCCACCCCCCTTGTCGGCCCGAACTGGAGAGGCGGCCGCTCCACCAAAGGAAGGCGGGAAGGAAGGCCCGTCCGACCCAGACAAATGTCCGGAGACACCCGCAACGACGTCGGTAAAGGGCAGAACGGGGGTCCTCCCGCTGGGAAGGTGGGACTGTGGGTGGGGGAGAGAGGGTCGTCTAGACGCGTGAGACCTGGACGATCTTCTTTCGTAACGTCCCCGAGGCCCCGCCGAAGTCTTCGGACCCCTGCCAGGAGCCTCACTTTCGGTTCCGCCGTACATCAGGTCCTCCTCCCCCTGGCGGCCGACCCAGTCCTCGGGGTCGTTCTAACGAGCCCGGACCTAGATGTGCGGGTACACGGACTGCGTCGTGAAAATTTTTAAATATTGAATTACACGTGTCTCAGCCTGTGCTGACTTCGCTGAATCGTCGTCGTCGTCGTCGTCGTCGTCGTCGCATCAAATAAAACTAAGAGAAAAATTTTGACTACATGTCAACTAAATGTTCTCATAATCGAGGAACCTTCTTTTCGACACTGGTTGGATCTGTCGTATAATTTTTCGTCTCTGTAGTGAAGTGGTTGTTTCCCGGCAGATGAGTCTCGATGCCAAAAAGGTCATCAGTGCATACCTACACTCTCAACCCGGTATTTCTTTCGACACGTGTCTTCTTAACTACGAAAACTTGACACCACAACCTCTCCTGAGAACTGTCAAGGAACCTGACGTTCTAGTTTGGTCAGTGAGGATCTCCTCTAGTCAGGACTTATAAGTGACTTTCCTGACTACGACTTGTACTTTGAGGTCAGGAAACCGGTGGACCACGTTTCTTGGCTGAGTAACCTTTTCTGGGACTACGACCCGTTCTAACTTCCGTCCTCCTCTTCCCCTGCTGTCTCCTACCCTACCCACCTACCGTAGTGGTTGAGTTGCCTGTACTCAAACCCATTTGAGGTCCTCAGTCACTACCTGTCCCTCCGGACTGCACGACACCAGGTACCCCAGCGTTGCTCAGTCTGTGTTGACTCGCTGACTTCACTGACGAAGGTCCACATGTTACATCCCCAACTGGTGAAAATTCCCCCCGTCCCCTCTGTGGTTGGATTGGGAGGGTCGGACACCCTACAACCCAGGTCTGAAGATGGGTGGACAGTCATTAGAGAGTCATCAAGACAGAAAATAGAGAGGTAGGTGGGTAGTAGGTGGTAGGTACGTAGTAGGTGGTAGGTGGGTAGGTGGGTAGATGGGTAGGTGGTAGGTGGTAGGTAGGTAGATAGGTAGGTGGTAGGCAGTAGGTAGGTAGGCAGTAGGTAGTAGGCAGTAGGTAGTAGACAGGTAGGTAAGTAGGTAGGTAGATAGGTAGGTACATAGGTGTGTGGGTAATTAGACAGTAGGTAGGTAGTAGGTAGGTAGGTAGTAGGTAGTAGGCAGTAGGTATTAGGTAGGTGGTAGGTGGGTAGGTAGGTGGTAGGTGGGTAGGTGGGTCGATAGGTAGGTGGTAGGTGGGTAGGTAGTAGGTAGGTGGTAGGTGCGTAGTAGGTGGTAGGTGGGTAGGTGAGTAGATAGGTAGGTGGTAGACAGTAGGTAGTAGGCAGTAGGTAGTAGACAGGTAGGTGGTAGGTAGGTAGGTAAGTAGGTAGGTAGGTAGGTAAGTAGGTAGGTAGATAGATAGGTAGGTACATAGGTGTGTGGGTAGTTAGGCAGTAGGTAGGTAGTAGGTAGGTAGACAGTAGGTAGTAGGCAGTAGGTATTAGGTAGGTGGTAGGTGGGTAGGTAGGTGGTAGGTGGGTAGTAGGTGGTAGGTGGGTAGATAGATAGGTGGTAGGTGAGTAGGTGGGTAGATAGGTACGTAGTAGGTGGTAGGTAGGTAGTGGGTAGGTAGTAGGCAGTAGGTAGTAGGTAGGTAGGTAAGTAGGTAGGTAGATAGATAGGTAGGTACATAGGTACGTGGGTAGTTAGGCAGTAGGTAGGTAGTAGGTAGGTAGGTAGTAGGTAGTAGGCAGTAGGTAGGTAGGTAATAGGTAGTAGGCAGGTAGGTTGTAGGTAGGTAGGTAAGTAGGTAGGTAGGTGGTAGGTGGGTAGGTAGGTGGTAGGTGGGTGGTAGGTAGGTAGATGGGTAGGTGGTAGGCAGTAGGTAGGTAGGCAGTAGGTAGTAGACAGTAGGTAGTAGGCAGGTAGGTAGTGGGTAGGTAGGTAAGTAGGTAGGTAGATAGATAGGTAGGTACATAGGTGCGTGGGTAGTTAGGCAGTAGGTAGGTAGTAGGTAGGTAGGCACTAGGTAGGTACCTGTCGAACCTACCAAAGGGGGTGAACCGAGAGTGGGAGTCCCTCCTAAGACTTCGACGCGACCGACCTGGGCGGAGACCGAGGTCGACCCTTGACTGGCAGTACCTCGCACACCCGGGTCTGTTGAGTTCGGACCTGGGTCTGGTCTCTGGTACCGCCGAGTGTGGGACCCCACGCCCTCCGCTCTGGGCCGACCTCTGCCTCGGGGCCCCTGGACGGTCGACGCACCTCCGCCCCCCCGTCTCCTCCTGCCCGGGTCCTGACCGGGTCGGTCGCCCCGGGACCCCCAGACGGAAAACGGTAGACTCTTCCTCGGCCCTCGGGTGAGTAGGCACACCCGACAACACATCAGCCAGGTAGGACCGGCCGAGAGACGCTGGGGCACCTGACATCGGGGCGGTCCGAGGAGGCAGGTACCCCAAGAGGTCCGTTCTTGTGACCTCCCCGACGGTACGGGAGGAGGTCCCCCAGAAGGGCCGGGTCCCTAGCTTGACCGTAGAAAACGTGACGTCCGCCCAAGAAACGGTACCTCGGAGGTCCCCTCGGGGTTCAAGTCGTAGCCGACGGCGAAAGGGACTCTACACTGGTCCGAAACAAACACAACTTTCTACGCCCTTTCCGAATATTTCTCGTGTGTCCAAGTCCCTTTTCCGAATATTTCCCGTGTGTCCAAGTCCCAGAGATCCGCGGGTCGGTCACGCTAACTTCAGTCTTACCTTTTGTGTCGCCGGCCCTTGTCGACACCGTCGGCCGAACGTAGGGTCCGGGCGGGGCGCCGGGGCGGGCCTTAAGGTTTCGCGAACGAAAGTGCTCCGGTCCCGAGTACGACTTTCGGTCACCGATAATTATCCCCGGCTCGTCACTCGGCTCTGCGGGTGGACCACTTTTGGAGGGCGGGCCACAACGGTTCTCGGTCCTGTCATCGGCCCTCCTACCCCGGTCTCGACGACCCGGACCTGCGGGTCGTCCTGACTCTTAGGGGCGAAAGGTGCGGAGACACCCACCGCCCCGTACGACGTAAATTCTTTGACTAATTGAACAAAAATAAAACTAAGAAAAAGTAACTTCACGCCAACCAAACCCGGAGGGTCAACCGTGGGCTCCATTTCTTGGGCGGACAATCACGTCCTTTTGCATTCTCTGAACAACCTAGGGACCCACCCCTTCTAGGGGACCTCCTCCCGTGCCGTTGGGCGAGGTCAGAAGAACCCAATCCCAATCTTAGGTGGACGCTATACCCTCTGGACCCAAGCTAGGGACCTAACCCTGCTAAGGGACCTCCTCCCGTACCGTTGGGTGAGGTCATAAGAACGGACCTCTTAGGATACCTGTCTCCTCGGGCCACCCAAAGTCAGGCATCCCAGTGTTTCTCAGCCTGTCCTGACTTCGTCGAGTATGCACCAACTCAATGTTCTAATATGACCAAAGTCCACATATTGCATCCCTAAGTGGTAAAAATGTCTGACATGGTGTACATAGTCTTCCCTATCCGTTGGACGAGGACAGAAGAACCCGAAGGGACCACCCAGTCAACCACTTCTCAGGTGGACGTTACGTCCTCTGGGCCCAACTTAGGGACCCAACCCTTCTAGGGGACCTCTTCCCCTGTCGATGGGTGAGGTCCTAAGACCGGACCTCTTAGGGTACCTGACGTATCAGGTGCCCTAGCGTTTCTCGACCTGTGCTGGCTCACTGAAATTGCAAAAGCGGGGTGCATACTTGATGATGATGACGATTCAGCGAGTTAGCACGGGCTGAGACGCGCTGGGGTGTCCGCCGTCGGGGGGTCCGAGGGGGCAGGGACCCCGAGAGGTCCGTTCTCGGGACCTCCCCGGCGGTAGAGGAGGGGGTGCACACTTCGCAGCGGAGACGAGGGACGCGACGAGGCAGACGGAGACGACGACTAAACGGAGGACGTGTCGGCACGCATAGACAGCCGGGACAGGGGACTGGACTCGGGAGACGTCGGAGGGGAGGGGTGCCCCTCGGTGGTCAGCCAGGGAATGTGGGCGCTCAGAGGACAAGACGACAAACAAGCAAAGGAGGGGAAGACAAAACTATGTAAACAAGGAAACAAATTAAAAGAATTAAGGTGTGCATTCACCATTGCATGTCGTGCACAGACTGAATAAAGTGAACCACAACGCGGGGTAGGTACACCAGTGAGCGGAAAATTTCCCTGCGTCTCACCGACTCGTGCCCGAGCATTTGGAGGCGGCACTGGGGCGTGTGGTGTGTGGGAGGCCGGGCTCCGGCGCCCGCCGACCGGTCCCGACTGGAGTGGGAGCCCCTGGCACCTCGGGAGGCGTCCAGCCCCTTTACCTAGGTGAGGGCCCCTTCCCGCCCCCGCACATTGTGTCGGAGGGAGCAGGAGGCCCGGACCGAGTGAGCGTTGTAGGTCCGCGGGGACCCGACCCGTGTCCCGTCCCCAGCTCGAACTGAGGCCTCGTCCGTGGGGCCCGTGGGACCCGGGCCGGGAGAAAGGTTCACGTACATTCCTTTGTCCTAGGGACGTAGACTCTGGAGCCCCGGCGCGGGGGCCGGGCGTCGACAGCGCCCTCGACACAAACACGTCAACGACCCTCTGTGCCCGATCTTTATCCAGTCGTCCCCGACCTCGACCCGCACCTCGCCGGTCCCGACCGCGACATTTGTCACTGTCGGCCCCGACCGTAGAGCCACCCGTGCCCGCCAATACCGCCTCTGCGCGGAGTTTTATCGGAAGGGCCACCAAACGTTACACGGGTGTCCGTCACGGTCGTTGGGACTTCTGGGGTCTCCTCCTCCCCGGTTCAGTCTTTTGGGACTCTTCGCAATTGGCAGACCCGTGAAAACGTTGACGAATCCCCAAAGGGTGTCGAAGAATCTCGAAGGTAATCGTCTACAATCCCTTAATTGCCTTCGACGTGCTCCCATAGTTGACTGTGTGGCAAGTTTGTCTTTCAATAAAAAACGCCCAGAATACAAGACAAAAGGGTAGACCCAACGCTCTACACTAGTCTATACTAAGAAAAAATTGTACACACGGATTAAAACATGTTCGGACGGTCAAAACTCCAAAACAAATGAGAAGACTACGTCCTCTGCCCCCAAGCTAGGGACCCGGCCCTTCTAAGGGACCTCTTCCTTTGCCGTTGGGTGAGGTCATAAGACCGGACCTCTTAGGGTACCTACCTCTTCGGACCACCCGATGTCAGGTGCCCCGACGTTTCTCAGTCTGTACTGACTTGATGTTTATAAATGAATGACTGTGAATGAAAAATCTCGAATAACGTCCATCTTTGTCGTAAGCCGAAGGGACCCCCGAGTCTACCATTTCTTAGACGGACGCCACGTCCTCTGGGTCGACACTGGGGACCCAGCCCTTCTAGGGGGTCTCCTCCCTCACCTTGGGTGAGGTCATGAGAACGGCCCTCTTAGGGTGCCTGTCTCCTCCGAAAGCCCGATGTCAGGTACCCCAGCGTTTGTCAGTCTGTACTGACTCACTCATTCGTCGTTGCTCTTTCTTGTAACCATCAATAAAAGGATATTGGAACGGGTAACCACTTTTTCTACCTGAAAAATTTTCGTAGATTAACTTTCTTTAATTTGAAGGGAATGATTTCCCTTTTTTTTTATTGCAAAGTTTCGTAAGGTGGACGAAATCAATGACTCTGAACTGTCCGAATCGCTTGTAGGTTTGTAGAAACTGAAACTGGGTCTCAGGCACCTTCACTTGAAACTTGGACTCTCGTTGTCCGGAAAGTGATTCTACTCTGTCTACCCTCCCCTCAAACCCCCTCTTACCTATGCACATATACAGACCGACTAGGGGGAACGATAGGTGGTCTTTGATAGTGTTGTAACATTTAGCCGATGTGGGGCTATACTTTTGTCCATCCCCCTCCTTCTACTCTATCTCTCCTTTTCTTCTGTCGTTAATAGAGAACTAGTAAAACGTCAAGTCCTGGACCCGTGGGGTCCCTCGTGACGAGTGAGTCAGTGTAGACTGAGAGACGTTGGGACACCTGACGTCGGGTGGTCCGGGGAGACAGGTACCGTAATAGGTCCGTTCTTGTGATTTCGCCCAACGGTACGGGAGGAGGTCCCCTAGAAGGGCTGGGTCCCTAGTTTGGGTCCAGAGGACGTGACGTCCGTCTCTAAGAAATGGTAGACTCGGGGGTCCCTTCGGGGGTCCATCGTGATTAAGTACGTTTAACTGTGGTTCGTGAATCAAAGACGCCGGAGCCTTCGTAAACTACCCTTCATTAACGTCTTTCCTTGACTCCAGGCACTGCGTCCGGTCCAGAACTGTACGTCGACGAATCGGTCGCGCCAAATAGGACACAACCATTTTATGTGCCTTGCAGTGCGAAGGACACAAGTGAAAGTTCACGTGTCGGGTCGTCGTATCGGATACAAGTGTCACTACCTTCTGAGAGGGGTGGTAGCAAGGCCCTGAAGGAGTGGAAGGGTCTGGGTCTGAGGCACGGGGGTTTGCGCCCTTTGCGCCTGCGGGTCCGGGGCCTGAGTAGTTGATGGGACAGAGACACTTAGACCGCTGAGGTCCCTGGAGGTGTTCGCCCCAGAGGCACAGCTGGTTGAAGGCAGCAAAAAAGTGGTTCTTTTTAGGGTACCTGTCTCCTCGGACCGCCCGAGATCGGGTACCCCAGCGTTTCTCAGTCTGTGTTCACTCGTTCGGGTGGGTGACGTTCTTCATGTCCCAGTCTGCACTTCTTCTTCGACGGAGGGGGGTCGGGTCTCACCCAAGTCACTCCAAACTTATCTGAGACAAAGGTCCCCTCAGACTGGGGTCTCGGGTCACGGACGAAATTAGCCCTTTCGGCACTCCGGAACACCAACAACTCAACGAGTCGGCACAGCCTGAGAGACGCTGGGGTACGCAACGTCGTGCGGTCCGGAGGGACAGGAAGTGGTAGAGGACCCCGAACGAGTCTAAATACAGGTACCCACTCAAGGTTCTGGCTTAAGTTTTGGTGAAGGACGGTGTAGACTCGTAGGATACCGGCCGTCCCTCCTCTGCGTGTCCTACTTCTGCGTCTTCCGGGGGCTTGCGGGTGGGTCGTCCCCGAGGACCCGAGGACCACCAGGGGCGCCGACTGCCCGGGGGGTCCCTGTGGGGGGGTGTGTGTGTGGCGAGACTCTGGTCCCTGTGGGGTGCCGGGTCCTGGTCCGTCTCCACCCCGGGCGTCGACGAGGGGCTCTGCGGGCGCGGACTCGCCTCGACTCGTTTGTACTCGTTACGACGAGCACCGGCGCAAGGGCTGCCGGCCTAAGGCACCAGAGAGAAATCACCGGAGCCTCGCGGCCGGCCTGCCTCGCGAGAGCGACCACCTGTTTGTAGCGGCGGCCGCCGTGTCTCCGGCACAAATGTCTGCGGCGGCAGACGGGGCGCCCCAGGCCACGGGACCCGCGGGCAGGCGGGCGCAGACGGCCGGGATTAGGGAGCCGGCGGAGGGGCGATGGAGGTGTGGGTCCTCCCCGCGGGTCCCGAAGGGTCTTCGGCCCTTTCCGCAGACGCCGGCGACCCGACCCGACCCCGGGACGGGCCCCCTCTGTTTCACGTCCCTGCGGTCCCTCGGGGCGGACCCTGAGCGCACGCGCCTTGGCCTTGGCCCCCGGCCCGTCCACCCGCCGGACCCCAAGGCTAGAGTCTGGGTTTGGGAACGACCCAGACGAGGCACGCGTCGTCTTGTGTGGAGGAACCCAGGTGACTCGCGAGAGTCCGACCCGGGTAGTAGAGGGAGTGGGTCCCTCCCCCCGGCGCGAGCCACGAACACCTTCTGTTCGCCTCCCTCAGGGGAGAAGGAAGTCTCCGAGCCCCACCCCCCGCTCGGGATGGTAGGAGGTCTGGTTCTGCCTTCCTTCCAGAGAGAACCGAAAACGTGCGGTGCTCTACGAACAGGGACTGCCGTTCTCGTCAGGTGTGTCCCAGGGCCGACTTTTAAGGTCTCTTGTTATTTCTTCTCTTAACCCTATCACCTCTTCTTTCCCGAAGGGACCACCGAGTCTGCCACTCCTCAGACGGACGTCATACCCTCTGGACCCGAGTCAGGGGCCCAGTCCTTCTAGGGGACGTCTTCCCTTGTCGTTGAGTGAGGTCATGCACATGGACGACGACGACGACGACTCAGTGAAGTCAGGACAGCCCGAGACACGCTGGGGTACCTGACGTCGGGTGGCCCGAGGGGGCAGGGACCCTAAGAGGTCCGTCCTCGTGACCGCGCCCGCGGTAGCGGAAGAGGTTACGGACTCTCACTCTTCACTTTCACTTCAGCCAGTCAGCACAGGCTGGGAGTCGCTGGGGTACCTGATGTCGGAAGGTCCGAAGAGGTAGGTACCCTAAGAGGTCCGTTCTCATGACCTCACCCCACGGTAACGGAAGAGGTTACGGACTCTCACTTTTCACTTCCACTTCAGCGAGTCAGCACAGGCTGGGAGTCGCTGGGGTACCTGACGTCGGGTGATCGGAGGGGGCAGGGACCCTAAGAGGTCCGTTCTCGTGAACTCGCCCGCGGTAGCGGAAGAGGCTCATGTACATGTCTGCATACATATATATCCCGGAGGGACCACCGAGTCGACCATCTCTTCGGCGGAGATTACACCCTCTGGACCCAAGCTAAGGACCCATCAAGCTAAGGACCCACCCCTTCTTCCCTTGCCGATGGGTGAGGTCATAAGAACGGACCTCTTAGGGTACCTGTCTCCTCGGACCTCCCGATGTCAACGCTTTCTCGGACTGTGCTTTCCCGTTGACTTGGTGTCGTTGTCGAGCAGAGTATTCGGCCCTAGAGTGGTCCCATTGTCGTCTACGAAAATATAGGTCTTAAAAAAAAGGTCAATTTAACACACTACTCGTCAGAGACATGGTGTTTTTTTTGTTTGGGAGTCTCTTGTAAAAAAAAGAAGAAGGTTCACTGCTTCGACAAAGCACCACACAGAGGAGGCGCCAACTAAGTCGGAAAGGAACGACACGTCCGCAAAACGAACAAAGGTCTAAGTCGTCCTCCTCGACGAGCCACTCCTGGCGCGGGTGCGTACCTGGGAGCCCGCGGCGAGACTAAGTTCCGAGACCTCGCCTCGGACCTTCCGTCTCTCCCTCTTCGAGAGGGCTCTGCGACTTCCGACGTGGCAGCCGGGATAATGTCGTAGCCGGAGGCGGCCCAATAGTAGGGGGGCTGCGGGCGGTCGGGGTGGCTCCCTTTACCGAAACATCCCCCAAAGGTCGCCGAAGTTTGGTGTCTGTGGGCAGGAGGGGGTCGGGACCCCTGGTGTGCAGACTCCAGTCCCCAGGGTCCCGACCCGAGGGACGTCTCCGAGGTCCCCTCCCAGGAGGGCGGAGAAGGTCGAAGGCCCTAGAGGTCCGTAGGCAGGGACCCGACCACCGGCGGAGGGAGGGCAGAGACGGAGGCAGAGGTGCACCGAAGCGTCGACGCAGGCACAGAGAGGAGAAGGCACAGAATATTCCTGGGACAGGGACCCAAATCCCGGTGGGGGTGGGTCCTCCTGGAGTAGAGTCTGGAAGTGAGCCAGCCGAGACGTCTCTGGACCAAAGACTTCTTCGGGGTAAACGTCGAGAACCCCCCAGTCCTACACCTTGATTAAGTCGAATATTCCCGAAGGGACCCCCCAAGTCACCATTTCTTGGACAGACGTTATGTCCTCTGTATTCTCTGCGTGCAAACTAGGGACCCCGCCCTTCTAGGGGACCTCCTTCCGGACCGTTGGCCGAGGTCAGAAGGACAGACCTCTTTGGACACGTGTTTCCCCGGACCGCCCGATGTCAGGTCCCCCAGTGTTTCCCAGCCTTCGGTGGCTCGTTGATTACCAAAGTAAAAGGTGTCTTTGTGAGTCCCAAACCCCCGTGGACTCTGCCGCGACCCCGGTGTCCTACATCCGCCGACCGAGGCGTCCGGGGCCGCTACTACCCTCTAACACCGGAGGCACACACCGGAGCTTCTGTGTCTTCGTTTCTCCGACGTCCACCGAGACCGCGAGCCTCGCCCGTCTCTTAAGAAAGGAGGGGGCGTGGTGTGGAGAGCCGGGCGGGACGCCTCAAAGCGCACGCTCTGCGGCCCACTGGTAGACCTCTGACGTCCACGTACGCACGGTTTCGCGAAGTAAACACAGACAGACGCTGGGGGACCTGACGTCCGGCGGTCGGAGGAGACAGGTACCCTAAGAGGTCCGGTCTTGCGACCTCACCCAACGGTAAAGGAGGAGGTCCCGTAGAAGGGGTGGGTCCCTAGCTTTGACCCAGAGGACATAACCGTCCACCCGAGAAATGACAGACTCGGTGGTCCCTCCACGTATCTGTTTGTTTTATTATATATTGACGACGGGCGTCCCGCGAGGACCCTCCTTCACTGGACCGTCGCTCACCTCTTCCTGTCTCACGCCCACACAGGAACCCGACCACCACCTCGAGAGGTACGTCTCCCCTCCTGTACGTCTGTGGTTCTCGTGGGCCCCCCTCGGTCGGCACCTGTCCCTTGTCGTCGGGTCCCCAGTCAGACACGTCTGAGACTCGACGACCCTTCCTCGAGCCGTTCAAGAGTCTCGACTTCCGTCAGCCCCACCTCCTGAGGTTTCAGGTCCGCCTCATAAGGACCCCCCATCTTCGACAAATCTCCGATTTGGACCCTTCTGAGAACTCTCAGGGAACCTGTCGTTCCTCTCGGTTGGTCAGGTAGGATTTCCTTTAGTTGGGACTTACAAGTCACCTTCCTGACTACGACTTCGAGGTTATGAAACCGGTGGACTGCGTATTTTGACTAAGGAACCTTTTCGGGGACTACGACCCTTTCTGACTTCCGCCCTCCTCTTCCCCTGCTGTCTCCTCCTCTACCAACCTGCCGTCGTGGCTGAGCTACCCGTACTTGACTTTCAGCGAGTCAGCTCAGACTGAGAAACGCTGGGGCACCTGACATGTCCGCCGCCGTAAGAGGTCCGACCTTACGACACCGGGGCACCCGACATGTCCGCCGCCTTAGGAGGTCCTATCTTACGACACCTTAGGAGGTCCGACCTTACGACACCGGGGTACCTGCTATGTCCGCCGCCTTAGGAGGTCCGACCTTACGACACCTTAAGAGGTCCGACCTTACGACACTGGGGTACCTGACATGTCCGCCACCGTAAGAGGTCCGATCTTACGACCTCACCCAGTCGGAAAGGGAAGAGGTCCCCTAGAAGGGTAGGGTCCTAGCTTGGGCCCAGAGGACGTTCACACTCCTTCGAGGGCCTCAACGACTACCTGTCCCTCCGGACCATACGACGTCAGGTACCCCAGCAGTCTGACTCGTTGCCTTGTCTTTTAGGCCCTAGACCCGGGGGTAAGGGGTACGTCGGTGCGCTACCGCGACAGTGGGTGTCTTTTCGCCGCTGCAGGGGTTCAAAGACGTATCAAAACCTTGAGTATGAAGAAGTGGCTTCATAAATTTTAAAAAAGAGACGACCGGTTTACCTCGGAAGGGGTGGAAAGACACAAATTGCACCGACCGTAAAGAGAGAAAGAAAAAACTTCCAGTAACATTTGATGCGGAGGGACTACCGAGTTGCCAGTTCTTAGGCGGACAGTTACGTTGTCTGCACCCAAGTTGAGGACCTCTCCCTTCTAGGGGACCTCTCCCTTTACCGTTGGGTGAGGTCGTAAGAAGGGTCCTCTTGGGGTCCCTTCCCCCCCCCGGACCGCCCGATGTCAGGTGCCCCAACGTTTGTCGACCTTCCCCTGAATAGCTGCTCGTGAGTATGTGATCGTACTTAGGGGAAGGGGGGCTGGGTCCTAGGAATGGACCAGGTCCAATGTAGTGCTTGGTTGATTCGGTCCTCCCTACGACCGTTCAAACGTCCCACGAGGATTGGTTGGGTGGGGGAGCCGGCAGAGAGACTGACGGACTGACACCTAAGTTGCCAGTGGTGCGTCCGGGCTACATTAGGCTAAGTCCTCTCTCGAAGGTCATTATAGGGTGCAGGTGGCGGCGGCCGGTCACTAGGGTTGTGTCGTTTGTAGTTTTCGGACCCACACCTCGGTAGGTCTTCCGTAAGTCAGTCCAAAGTCGACGAAAGTCCGCGCACGTCCCGCCGGCCGCACTAGGAGTGCAAGGTGAGCCGGTGTGCGTCCGCAGCCTGTCCCGGCCCGTCCACACGTCCCTAGGGTCGTGGAGGAGAGTGTTTCTGCCAGGTCGAGTCGCAGCCGACCTTTCTGGCGACAGGGACGTCCAAGTGGTCCTTGACGTGCCAGTCGGAAAGTTCCAAAGGTACTTCTGAAAGAAAGGCGTCTTTAGAAATTCCTCAGTTGTTCACTCACGTTACGGGACGACAGTAGAAGACACCTCTGAGTGCAAGACTCCCCGTGTCCCCAGAGGGCTGCAGGTCCACTTACCGATGGCCTCCCTTCGGGCCTGTGGCCGACGCTGTACCTACCTGGGACTTGTGTGACACGAGCCTCTCTCCGTCTGTGTGTTCCTGTGTGTCGCACACTGAGGTAGCTGTCCTTGGCAGGGCTTGTCCCTTTGGGTGTCTCTGTCTCTCTCCCCCAAACACCAGGGTCCCCGATCCCCTCCCCTCCCCCACCTACCTCTACCTACCTTCCTACTACCTACCTTTCTACCTACTCACCCACTTACTACTACCTACCTACTACTTACCTACTACCTACCTTCCTACCTACCTACCTTCCTACTACCTACCTACCTACCTACTCACCCACTTACTAACTACCTACCCACTACTTACCTACGTACCGACTCACGTACCTACCTACCTACTAGCTACGTACCTACTACCCACCTTCCTACCTACCTACCTACCTTCCTACTACCTATCCACCAACCTACCTACCTACTACCTACCTTCCTATCTACCGACCGACCGACCTTCCTACTACCTACCCACCTACCTACCTACCTACCTTCCTACTACCTATCCACCAACCTACCTACCTACTACCTACCTTCCTATCTACCGACCGACCGACCTTCCTACTACCTACCCACCTACCTACCTACCTACTAACTACGTACCTACTACCTACCTTCCTACCTACCTACCTACCTTCCTACTACCTATCCACCAACCTACCTACCTACTACCTATCTACTAACTACCTACCTACTACTACCTACCAACCCAACTACCTACCTACTCACCCACCTTCCTACTACCTACCCACCAACCTACCTATCTACGTACCTACCTTCCTACTACCTACCTATCTACCTACCTACCTACTAACTACCTGCCCACTACTTATCTACCAACCCAACTACCTACCTACGCACCCACCTTCCTACTACCTACCCACCAACCTAACTATCTACATACCTACCTTCCTACTACCTACCTACCTACTAACTACATACCCACTACCTACCTACCTACCTGTCTACGTACCTACCTACCTACTACCTACCGACCGACCTTCCTACTACCTATCTACCTACATACCTACTTACTGACTACCTACTTACGACTTACGTACCAACCCAACTACCTACTCGTCTACCTTCCTACTACCTACCTACCTACCTACCTACCTACTAACTACCTACCTACTACTTACGGACCAACCCAAGTACCTACCTACTCACCCACCTTCCTACTACCTACCCACCCACCTACCTATCTACGTACCTACCTTCCTACTACCCAGCTATCTACCTACCTACCTACTAACTACGTACCCACTACCTACCTACCTACCTTCCTACTACCTACGTACCCACTACCTACCTACCTACCTACCTACCTACCTTCCTACTACCTATCCACCAACCTATCTATCTACGTACCTACCTATCTACGTATCTACCTACCTACTACCTACTTACCTACCACCTACAGACCGACCTTCCTACTACCTACCTACCTACCTACCTACCTACTAACTACCTACCTACTACTTACGGACCAACCCAACTACCTACTCGCCTACCTTCCTACTACCTACCCACCAACCCACCTACCTACCAGCCTATTTGTCGTACACCGGGTTGGGGCGTCGCCTTACACCACGTCGGTGCTCTTCCCCCGTCGAGGCTGTGTCCGACGTCACACCGACCTGGGACTCGCGTCCTACGAGTCACTCTCTCCGCCTACGTCTTCCTCGGTCCCACCCACGAAGGTCGACGTCCCGTGCCTGCGGCCGTCTGCCCAGTCGAAATTTCGAATCCGGAAGGGACCCCGAGCCACCATTTCTCAGACGGTACCCCGTCGCGTGTCCGTCTATGCCGACTCTCCGATTTGTTCTCCGGCGGTCAAATAGGGAGGGGTGGAAGGGGGCCGTTGGTATCGAAACGGAAAACACGGACACCAAGCTAAAGTCGAAAGATTTACCCTAGTCGAGGTATAGCAAAAATTCCATTCGTTAAACCCCGGAAATACGTGAGTCACGACACTCTGGGGGCGAAGATAGTAGACCTTGTGAGAGCGAGGGGGCTCCTCTGGAACAGGGGTAATTTTCAGTGAGAGGTGGGAGAGGGAGGGCAAGAGCCAAGGTGACTGAGTGAAGACAGAGGCACCTGAACGGACAAGACCTGCAGAGGGTATTTACCTGTCTGTGTGACGCACAGGAAGACACAGACGGAGAGGGAGACCCGTGGCACACAAGTCCAGGTAGGTGCGCCAGCAGTCGCGGAGAGGACAGGTACCGACGCAGTATGAGGCGACACGCATCCCTGGGGAGGGGGTGAGACACATAGGAAAACGCCAGCAGAAATAAGTGACTCTTGTTGAGACTTTCATGAAACTACTAATAGCAATATTGTTCGTAGGAGAACTCAGCCACACTACGTGCCTCGTCGCCTGTACTCCCGTCCCCAGTTTACCTTCGTCTTTGGGCACGCCCTTGAACCACGCCCCGGTCCCTCGCCAATCGACGGGTGTCCTAAGGAACGAGGGAGGAGGGTACCACGACCGGCACAAAAGCCTGAACTCACAGTTTTGGGTCCGAAATAAAAGGTCTGGGGGACGTCAGAACGTCGACCCTCCCAGATGCGGGGTCACCCACCCGAACTCGTCGATGGCACAGTTGACGAAGGTTCCGTCCAGACTTGGACCAGACCGGGCAAGGGACAAGGTCGAGTTTGCCTGAGTTGGTCCCTCCCGTCGGGTCGAACCCGTCAGCCGTATAGGTCTCGTGTTGGGGTGGCAGGTGATTCGACCCGGCGTCAGAGGCCGAGGACACCCGAGGGCACACAGAGAAGTCGGAGTCTTCACATCCCCCTCAGAGACACTGCTACCGGCTCACCTGGGGTTCGTTGTGCTCTCTCTTTCACACCCACGGTAACGTCCCCTATGGCCGCACCGGGGGGTGAAGGTAGCGGGCGCACCTTTGTGCGTCTCACAAGAGACCCCGGGCGCACCTTCGTGCGTCTCACAAGAGACCCCGGGCGCACCTTTGCGCGTTTCACAAGAGGTCCCCCCGCGCAGGGTGGAAGTGCGGGCTAGTGTGGCTCCCACCTCTCGGACGTGACAGAGTCTGCGTTCTTCTGTCCGCCTGTCTCTCCGACTCACGCACAGGTCGCCAGCAGAACCCCAGGACGCACCCCCTGTGAGACACCCTTGACCGACCGGGCGGCACAAACCCCGTAAACGAAGTAGTCTGTCCTCCACACTGAGACTTTTACCTCCCTCCGTCCCTCGTACGCACCACGCACGAGTCACCGGGGACAGACTCAGACGCTGGGGCACCCGACGTCGGGCGGTCCGAGGCGACAGGCACCCTAAGAGGTCCGTCCTTGTGACCTCACCCCACGGCAACAGAGGAGGTCCCGTAGAAGGGGTGGGTCCCTAGTTTGGGTCCAGAGGACGCAACGTTCACCCGACAAATAGTGACTCGGTGGACCCTCCGGGGGTCTGGGGAGACACCAAGGGGTGGGGGCGGGGGGGCTGGGAGGATCGTGGACCGACTACCAGACTCCAGTTTCACGGCACGACCTTTAGTCTCCAGTCCAAAGTAGTACGACAAAAGACTTTATTCGGCCTGCGGAGCCACTACTCCCCACCCTAAAGTCTAAAAAAAAAAAAAAAAATTCCTTTTGTTTCGTACTCCGACTCTCTCGTTTCCACTCGGACCTTTAGAGACTATTTCAAAGACTCGTCCTGAGGGGACCCCCGGTGTCCTTCGTGAAAGAGTCCTGGACTCCACTTCCCCGCCAACTCCCAGGCGAGGCACCTACGTTTCCCAGTCCAACTACAATCTTAGTGGAGCAAAACACACCTCTCCCTTTGTCGCTCCACACTCTTCTGCGCAGAGACCCACATCACAAAGGTTTCCGGAAGCCCTGCAGAAACGACCGTCTTTCGCAACGAAGGTGACGAAGTCCCAGAAACATAGCCAACGGTTCAGGTCGAGACGTTGGAGCACGTGACTTCGTGTCGCCCGAGGAGACAGGTACCCTAAGAGGTCTGTTCCTGTGACCCCACCCAACGGTAACGGAAGAGGTCCCCTGGGAGGGGTGGGCCCCTAGGTTGGGTGTGGAGGACGTGGAGGACGTGGAGGACCTAACGCCCACCCAAGAAGTGATCCCGGTGGACCCTTCGGACCGACCGTAGTCTCTTTACAAAGTAACAGCCCCACCCCCTACGATTACTGTCGTTCACACTTCTCGGAAAATGCCAAATCTTTCGTCAAAATCTCGGGGTAATTTTACAAACCTCAACTCCATCGAAAGTCTTTTTGAGTCATCGTCCTTAAGGGTCCCCAGGTCACCAATCCCCGAGGGGTCCACCACGATCACCATTCCTTCCATGGATGGTTGCGTCCTCTGCGTTCTCTGCGCCCAAGCTAGGGACCCAGCTCTTCTAGGGACCTCTTCCGTTACCGTCGGGTGGGGGTACAAGAACGGACCTCTTAGGGTCCCTCTCTCCTCGGACCGCCCGGTGTCAGGTGCCCCAACGTTTCTCAGTCTGTGCTGACTCCCTGATTGTAAATGTACCTTATCCCAGAGACGTCTGCACTACCTCTCTTCCCAGACTCTACTCCAGGAGGACCCACCCCCACCGGGATTTGGGTTCCTGCCCCAGGAACATTCTGCGTCCTCTCCTCTCTGTCCCTGCGTCTCCTCTTCGGTGCACCTCTGCCTCCGCCTCTGTCCTCCCTCCGCCGGTGGTCGGGTCCCTCCCTGTGGGCCTCTAGGGCCTTCGACCTTCTCCGTCCCTCCTGGGAGGGGACCTCGGAGACGTCCCTCGAGTCGGGACCCTGTGGGACTGGAGTCTGCAGACCACAGACCCTGAGCTCCACAGACCAGGGGCCCTGAGCCCCACGTCCCCCTATCTACGGACACCAAACTTCGAGGTCCAAAGCAGACAATCACGTCCGCGACCTTCGAGTGCGTCCAACGTTGCCGGGGTCCAGGAGGACCTACTACCCATCAGAGCCAAGAGTCCATCCTCTTGGCGCGTACGCGCGTACTTTACTTTCAGGAGGAGCGGCTGGAATCGTCGTCCCGCTCGGCCTCGCCCCGCAGAGTGGCGGGGGTCCTCCACTCTTAGTCCCCCTTAAGAGTCGGACGACCACCCTTAGTCCCTACGACCCCAATTGGGCGGGGGCGCAGGACCACACTTGCCGGGATGGGACTCGGGGAGCTCCCGGGTCTGAGGTCGGGTCGGCCCGGAGTGCGGCGGGGCGCTCACCCGGGGGGCGGGTCGGGGCGGACGGTCAGTCGTAATGGACGCCTCAACGTGGTTGTCCGGAAACTACATCGCGGACTGTGCGCCTCGGCCGCTCCTCCTTTTATTGAAATTTTTACAATTCTTCGGAATTAACCTCAATTGTATTTTCCTCTGGGCCCCACAATTAACCAGACAGCGCCCGCGCTCCGCCCCCGGGGCCTCTGGACACAGGGAATGGGGGACGGTTTCACAGTCCCGACCGTAGAAATTAAGTTGTGCGAAACACAATTAATGGAGACCTATTCCATCCGAAGCTAACCCTCGGGAAACACCACCTCAGTGCCGCATGCGGGCCGGAATTCTATTTATGTGATCCCGCCTTCCTCCTCTTCCCCTCTTCGTGGGATAGGTCGATACTCACCCGTGTCCCAAACCACTAGCTTGCGGACCACCCTCTTTATAAAGGAGCTCCGGAAACAACCCCCCACCCCCCACGAAGGCCTGTGGCGGGGGGTAGCACGACCTGGCGCCCTCGGTAGACGAGTACCGGTCCGCGACCCCAGGACAGGCACTACTCCACCCTCAGACCCCACGAGCCTCCCTCGGCCGGGGGACCCGTCCCCCGGTCTCCCAGGGGTGCCGAGACACGTCGGACGGTCCCCGCGTTTGCTCCCTCGGTCTGCCGACTGGGACCCTCCCGCGCCTGCCCACCCACTCGCCCCACACCTATACCACTGACGCACACGAGGTCCAGTGAGTCAGCACAGACTGAGACGCTGGGGTACCTGACATCGGGCGGGTCGAGGAGACAGGTCCCCTAAGATGACCGTTCTTGTGACCTCACCCAACGGTACGGGAGGAGGTCCCCGAGAAGGGCTGGGTCCCTAGCTTGGGTACACACGTTCACCCAAGAAATGGCGATCGCGATGGACCCTTCGGGTTTCTCCACGTGCCGACTGACCCCTCGTACCCCAGTTTTGACGGACCCCCCATCCCTACTGGCCGCGGTTCCTTTTACGTTCACCACTGGGGGTCAATCTGGGCCATTTGCACACAGACTGACAGGGTCCCAGCAACCCTCTTCAGTGGGGCGGGTCATCGTCGGGTGTGGGAAGGACGTTCTCGCTCTGACGACTACGGTCGTCACCCACGTCGGTACGGGGGTCTTCCTGTGCGGGTGGACCTTGGGCCCTACCCTGACGCAACCCTTTCTCGATATAAGTAGAGCATTGTGGACCTTGGAGTCTTTCCGAGGAATACTCCTTTCTCTCACCGACGTCTCCACTGCCTCACTTCCCAGACTCTACTCCAGGAGGACCCACCCCCACCGGGATTTGGGTCCCTGTCCCAGGAATTTTCTGTCTCTTCTCCTCTCTGTGTCTGTGTCGTCTCTTCGGTGCACCTCCGCCTCCGCCTCTGCCCTCCCTCCGCCGGTGGTCGGGTCCCTGCCTACGGACCTCGGGGGTCTTCGACCTTCTCCGCCCTTCCTGGGAGGAGACCTCTGAGACCTACCTCGGGTCGGGACCCTGGGGAACTGGAGCCCGTAGACCAGAGGTCCTGAGGCCCTCCCACCTCCAGACACCAAAATTCGGAGGACCAACCCCAGTAAAACAGTACCGACGGGCTCCTTTGGGTATGTAACTCGTGCCAAGAACAGCTTATTTATGTAAGTCTATCCCGTCGCGTCTGCACGAGGGTACACAGATGTGTGTGAGGATCTGTGTGTGCATATACGTAGACGGATGGAGAGTGACGAAAAGTGTTTACTTTTGTTACCGTCTTTTATCTTGTGGTTACCAGTCGAAAAGGAAAAGTGATTTGTAAAAAAAGCCTGCACGCCCAAGTCAGGGACCCAACCCTTCTAGGGGACCTCCTCCCTTACAGTTGGACGAGGCTATAAGAGTGGCCCTCTTAGGGTGCCTGTCTCCTCGGACCGTCCGTCCAACGTTCCTCAGTCTGTACTGACTCATGTGTGTGTGCGCACGTGTGCGTGTGTGTGTCCGTAGAGAAAGATGTCTGAAGCCCGTGTCACTTGCCGGAAAGGGTGCTCCCCAGTGGTGTGTCCTGCATGGGGGAGGAGTCGGCTCGGAAGGACCCCGAGGACTGAGGGGCGCCGCAACTCCACCCACACAGATGGAAAGAGTTTACGTTGCGCAGGGAGAGGACCCGACCGTTTGGCTTAGAACCGTGCACCCGTGAACTGCGGACCCACTAAGTTCGACGTAAAAGTCCCGCTCCTGGCGACTACGTGCTTATGGTTTCGTCCGAGTTATGCTCTCGGACTTCGTACAAAGAGGTGGTTTGGACTGTAACTTAGTTGTGGCGACCAGTGTCCTTCACCCACACACTCCAAACTACCAGTTCCCAAGTAGTGAAGAGGCCCTAAGTCAACTAGGTAAACAACACCAGTAAATGACTGCATATACTTGTGGGGTGTACCTGAAGGGACCGCCACGCCACCAATTCTTAGGCGGACGGTCACGTCCCCTGTGCCCAGGCTAGGGACCAGGAACTCCCAGGGTGTACGGCACCCCGTCGAGTCGGAACTCGGCGTCGATCTCTGCGGGTGTGTGAGATCGCGGGCACGAGGTGTCGCTCTCTTCACCGGCAGCACTCCTCGGAAGTGTAGCGTCACTTCTCGTCGGACGTGAGCGACGTTGACCTCTTTCGGGTGCGTGGTGTGACTTCTGGGTTTTTATTTAGTAGTTTTTAAGTTTTCCCTGAAGGGACCATCGAGTCTACCATCTCTTAGAGGAACGTTAAGTCCTCTGGACCCAAGGTAGGGACCCAGCCCTTCTGGGGGACCTCTTCCTTTGTCGTTGAGTGAGGTCATAAGAACGGACCTCTTAGGGCTCCTGTCCTCGGACCACCCGATGTCAGGTACCCCAACGTCACAGCCTGCGCTGAGTCGCCACTTGTGTTCCTGGTCCTTTTGTTTTTTTCACTTGTAACGTGCACTCGTAAAATGTAAACACGACTTCGTTGCACTGTCCTTTTTATTTAATGATCGAAATTCCCCAGTACCTTTCGGGACAGAAATTTTCCTAAAAACGTAGTCAGTCATCTTCCTTGTCAACTGACACGACTTTCAGAGCGATTCCTTTTCAAACTCTGTCTGTTGTGGAGGTGGTGCGGGACCCGACGGCAGGACCCGTCGACCGTAAAACCCCTCCCCGAAGTGCCGGAGTAGGGACGGGGAGTGGAGTAAACATCTGGGGTCTGGGGGGTAAGATACAGGTACACTTCTTATGTTCCAGTAACGAAGGTTCGGACGCACAAGAGGCTCAGACGTCCCGGGAGACGTCGCGAACGCAACCCAGACTTGCTTGGTCTGGGTCGAGACGGACGACCCACACGGCAGAACGAAACCTGTATCCAGCCTAAGGACACACCCTTAGGTTTAAGGCTAAAGGGAACTAAACGGTTTCAATCTCCGATCACCATTTCTTGGACGGACGATTTCGTCCTCTCTCTTTACATCCGAGATAGGGACCCGGCCCTTCTACGGGACCTCCTCCTTTACCGTTGGGTGAGGTCACAAGAACGGACCTCTCAGGGTCCCTGTCTCCTCGGACCGCCCGATGTCAGGTACCCCAGCATGTCTCAACCTGTGCGGACTCGTTACTTGCGAATTGTGAAAGTCGGGCACCGCCCCGGCATCTCAGAAGTCGGGACAGAGTCCTGAACTCAATCTTACTTTCACAGTCGGAGAGCGCCCCTCTCGTGTCCGGGGTAAAGTCGTGCTCCCCCAGTGTCGGAACCAGGTCGTCCCGACGTCGTCGGTGCCCCTGACTGACCGTCCGTCCCTGCACCGGATCCACTGGCACCCACGGCCTCCTCGGACCTCTGCCATGGAGGGCGGGGCGACCTCGACACTCCAGGCCTCCCTCCACCAGTCCCGTAGAACCCCTCTGTCCCCCCGTCCAATCGACACCCTCCCCCGGAGGTCCCGGGTCGGGGAGGACCTCGACCCGTCTCACCGGGAGGCCCGCACGTGTGGACACACAAGTATTCGCAGTCCTGGCCCCCAGGGGTCCGACGGGTTAAGCGCGGACCTGGTCGCACCCGACCGGTACCGTCGCACCTCAGACCACAGACCAACTCCCCCCGACCGAGCCACGGAGTCTCGAACCCGTCGAGGTCTCCCAGGGGCCCACCGGCGTCGTGCCCCGGGTAATCGTGGGCCCGGGCCGAGCGACGACGATTAATGGTGACTAATCATAAGGGGCCGCTCTCACCAGACCAGACCCGAGACCCGCTCGTCCGGTCCGACGCCGGCGAACTATTTCCCTCCACACCTCTCGTCCCACGTCGATTAATCCGGACCTACGGTCGGAACTAGCACCCGCGGCCCGACCGACCGAAGTGTACGTGTGCCGGCCGCGGGGACTCGTCTCCCACCGGCACGGGACCAACGGGTCGTGGAGGTGCCACGGGGTCCCGAGTCGGGGTGGTACGTCCTGTCCTAGCCGACTCACGGGTACCGGGGGTTCTCGTCCAGACCCCAGACGTCTCTACAGTCGACCCTGGAACTGGACCCTGGGTCCTGAACCAACAGTAGGGGGGGGGGGGTTCTCTGAGTGACCACCTACGTCTCTACTACAAGTCCCTTCTTGGGCGTCTGGGACCTCTATCCTCCGGACACACGTCCCGGGACCCCCCTCCTCCGTACCGTCACCCCTGGACCCTCCTAGGTCCTCCGTCCACTGCTTCGACTCGCCCCACCCCGACCGACCTGCCCGATGAAGACGTCCGGCACCCCATGTCCCGCGCGGACTCCACAGACGTGGACAGGGACCCGACTACTCCGGACGTCCCACGTCCGGGGTCTCTCCCCAGGCGCCCTACACGCGCGACCCAACCAACAAACATTAGTCCTAAGGGACCACTGAGTCTCCTATTACTCAGACGGACGGTCACGTTCTCTGTCCCCAAGTCAGGGACCCGACCCTTCGAGACGACCTCTTACCTTCCTGGTGGGTGAGGTCATACGATCGGACCTCTTAGGGTACCCGTCTCCTTGAACCACCCGATGTCAGATGTCCTAACGTTTGTCGGTCTGTGGTGACTCACTGATTGTGGAGTGAAGGACATTGTTTCCTGGTGTTTCGTACCCTGAACTTTGGTGTCTGTAGGTAGGAGGGGCTCAGGACCCCTGGTGTGCAGACTCAGTTCCACTGAGTCCCGACCCGAGGGACGTCTCCGAGGTCCCCTCCCAGGAGGGTGGAGAAGGTCGAAGGCCTCCGAGGCCCACAGGCAGGGACCCGACCACCGGCGGAGGGAGGGCAGAGGTGGAGGCAGAGGAGCGCCGAAGAGGAGACGCAGGCACAGAGACAAGACGCTACCTCTCTTTCCACCCCATCTCAGGTCCTTATGTGAGAGCCGTGTAAACAATAAGTCGCCGAGCTTTAAAGTAAGGAACAAGAGGCAGGTCCGTCGGACCGGCTTCGTGTCTTCTACCGAATCCCGGTCATCGTAGGGTAACGAGACCCAAACTAGGGACCCAACCCTTCTAGGGAACCTCCTCTCCTTACCGTTGGGTGAGCACAAGGACGAACCCCTTCGGGCACCTGTCTCCTTGGACCGCCCGATGTCACGTACCCCGACGTTTGTCAATCTGTGACGGCTCATGTCTCCACGTCTTTAGGGTCGCGTGTTGGGTCTCCAAGAATGTGTGTTGGAGACCAACGCAACGAACACAACTCCGTCCGTGACCAAGGTTGTCGGCCCTCCAAGGGCGGACGGCGAAGACGCAGGGGCAGAGGACTTGATTAGAGCGGTCCCGAGACCAAAGATGCTCTAACACTCTGGAAAGAGTAGAGTGAAAAAGTAACACATACAAGTAACATGCACATAGATGTCTACATGTGTATGCGTGTAGTGTGCATACACTGTCTTATGTAACATGTGACGCACGACAATGACCACCACCAAATCAGAGATTCAGAACAGACTGAGAACACTGGGTACTTGACATCGGGTGGTCCGAGGGGACAGGTACCCTAAGAGGTCCGTTATTATGACCTCACCCAACGGTACGGGAGAAGGTCCCCTAGAAGGGCTCGGTCCCAGAGGACGTAACGTCCGTCTAAGAAACGACTCAATCGTCGGTGTTTGGAATACATTATCACGTTCGACCAGAATGCAGATAATGTGAGAACACCCTTCGTATCTTACCACCCATAACCTGTTCTGGTGGGAAGGGGCTAAAAGTCTGTCGTTGTCAGATGACGACTGTAAATCATTGAGTCGACACTGGTTGAGAATCGCTGGGGCACCTGACATTCGGAGGTCCGAGGAGGAGAAAGGTACCCTAAAGGGTCCGTTCTTATGACCTCACCCGTTTTTAACCCGTCTTCTCTATAAACGGGTTCCCTGGGGAGAATGTGACAACCACCCTTACGTTTGATCATGTCGGTGATACCTCCTGTCACACCTCTAAGGAATTTTTTGACCTTTGTCTTGACGGAATACTGGGTCGTTAGGGTGACGATCCGTATGTGTGTCTCCTTTGGTCTTATCTTTCTCTGTGTACATGGGGTCACAAGCAGTGTCGTGACAAATATTATCGGTCCTGTACCTTCGTTGGATCTACAGGTAGTCGTCCACTTACCTATTCTTTCGACACCATGTATGTGTGTCACCTCATAATGAGTCAGTAATTTTTCTTACGTAAACTTAGTCAAGATTACTCCACCTACTTTGACCTCGGCTAATATGTCTCACTTCATTCGGTCTTTCTTTTTGTGGTTATGTCATATGATTGTGTATATATACCTTAAATCTTTCTACCGTTACTGCTGGGACATACGTTCTGTCCTTTTTCCTGTGTCTACACATATTGTCTGAAAACCTGAGACTCCCTCTCCCTCTCCCACCCTACTAAACCCTCTTACCGTGACTTTGTACATATGATAGTACAGTCTTTACTTAGCGGTCAGATACAAGCTACGTCCTACGTCCTACGAACCCCGACCACGTGCCCCTACTGGGTCTCCCTACTATACCCCACCCTCCACCCTCCGCCCAAGTGCCAACCCTTGAGTGTATGTGGACACCACCTAAGTACAGTTACATACCGTTTTGGTTATGTCATAACATTTCATTTTTTTTAATTTTTTTCTTCTGTATAGATCTGCAAAGAGGTTTCTTCTGTATGTCCACCGGTTCTCCGTGTACTTTTCTACAAGTTGTAGGTTTTGTTGCTCTACAGTGGAGTATGGTCAGTCTCACCGGTAGTAGTATTTTTTTTTTTTTAGGCATTTGTCATTTACGACCCTCCCACACCTCTCCTCCCTCGGGAGGGCGTCACGACCACCCTTACCCCTAACCACGCCGGTCATACCCCGCGTCATACCTCTACGGAATTCTTCGGTTTGTGTCTCGACAGTATACTGAGGTCGCCCCGATTAGGACCCGTGTAGAACTTCCTTTTGTGCTGGACTTTCGTACATACGAGGGGTCACAAGTGACGTGACGACAAATGTTGTCGGTCCTACACCTTCGTTGGATCTGCAGGTACCTGTCTCCTTGCCTATTTATTCTACGCCGTACGTGCGCACGTACGTGTGTGTCTGTGTCTCTGTGTGTGTGTGTGTGGATGTGTGTGTGTGTCTGTGTGTGTGTCTGTGTGTGTGTGTCTGTCTGTGTCTCTGTGTCTGTGTCTGTCTGTGTCTGTCTGTGTCTCTGTGTCTGTGTGTCTGTGTCTGTGTGTGTGTGTCTGTGTGTGTGTGTCTGTGTGTGTGTGTGTGTGGATGTGTGTGTGTGTCTGTCTGTGTCTCTGTGTCTGTGTCTCTGTGTGTGTGTGTGTCTGTCTGTGTCTCTGTGTGTGTGTGGATGTGTGTGTGTGTTTGTGTGTGTGTCTGTGTCTGTGTCTGTGTGTGTGTGTGGATGTGTGTGTGTGTCTGTGTGTGTGTCTGTGTCTGTGTGTGTGTGGGGATGTGTGTGTGTCTGTGTGTGTCTGTGTGTCTGTGTGTCTGTGTCTGTATGTCTGTGTGTGTGTGTGGATGTGTGTGTGTGTGTCTGTGTGTGTGTGTCTGTCTGTGTCTCTGTGTCTGTGTGTCTGTGTCTGTGTGTCTGTGTGTGTGTGTGGATGTGTGTGTGTGTCTGTGTGTCTGTGTGTGTGTGTGTGTGTGTGTGTGTNNTGTGTGTGTGTCTGTGTCTGTGTGTGTGTGTGGATGTGTGTGTGTGTCTGTGTGTCTCTGTGTGTGTGTGTCTGTGTGTGTGTGTCTGTGTCTCTGTGTCTGTGTGTCTGTGTCTGTGTGTCTGTGTGTGTGTGTGGATGTGTGTGTGTGTGTCTGTGTGTGTGTGTCTGTGTGTGTGTGTGTGTGTGTCTGTGTGTGTGTGTCTGTGTGTGTGTGTCTGTGTGTGTCTGTGTGTGTGTCTGTGTCTCTGTGTCTGTGTGTCTGTGTCTGTGTGTCTGTGTGTGTGTGGATGTGTGTGTGTCTGTGTGTCTGTGTGGATGTGTGTGTGTGTCTGTGTGTCTGTCTGTGTGTGTCTGTGTGTGTCTGTGTGTGTGTCTGTCTGTGTCTCTGTGTCTGTGTGTCTGTGTCTGTGTGTCTGTGTGTGTGTGTGGATGTGTGTGTGTCTGTGTGTGTCTGTGTGTGTGTCTGTGTGTGTGTCTGTCTGTGTGTCTGTGTCTGTATGTCTGTGTGTGGATGTGTGTGTGTGTGTCTGTGTGTCTGTGTGTGTGTGTCTGTGTGTCTGTGTGTGTGTGTGTGTGTGTCTGTGTGTGTGTGTCTGTGTGTCTGTGTGTCTGTGTCTGTGTGTCTGTGTGTCTATGTGTGTGTGTGTGTCTGTGTGTGGCCTTGTAATGAGTCGGTACCTTTTCTTACTGTGTTAGGGTAAACGGTGTTGTGCCCACTTGGATCTCTCCCAGTATGACTCATTTCATTCGGTTTGCCTCTTCCTCTTTACAGTGCACTGTAGGGACTGTCCCCCTTAGATTCTTCTATACTATGTCTACTTGCATCTTTTGTCTGTGTCTGGGTACCTGAATCTTTTGCTACCACGGGTCCCCCTCCTACCCCCTCCCTACCCGTCCCTCAGACCCTGCCTGTACCTGTGTGGCGACACAAATTGTACCTCTTGGTCGTTCTTCGACGACCTGCCGTGTCCCTTGAGACGAGTCATGAGACATTATTGGAATACCAAGGGTCCCCTTTCCTACCCCCTTCCCTATCAGTCCCTCAGACCCTACCTGTACCTGTGTGACGACACAAATTGTACCTTTTGGTCGTTCTTCGACGACCTGCCGTGTCCCTTGAGACGAGTCATGAGACATTATTGGAATACCAAGGGTCCCCTTTCCTACCCCCTTCCCTATCAGTCCCTCAGACCCTACCTGTACCTGTGTGACGACACAAATTGTACCTTTTGGTCGTTCCTGGACGACCTGTCGTCTCCCTTGAGACGAGTCATGAGACATTATTTGAATACCAAGGGTCCCCCTCCTACCCCCTCCCTACCAGTCCCTCACACCCTGCCTGTACCTGAGTGACGACATAAATTGTGCCTCTTGGTTGTCCTCGACGACCTGTCGTGTCCCTTGAGACGAGTTATGAGACATTATTGGAATACCAAGGGTCCCCCTCCTACCCCCTCCCTATGAGTCCCTCAGACCCTGCCTGTACCTGTGTGACGACACAAATTGTACCTCTTGGTCGTTCCTGGACGACCTGTCGTGTCCCTTGAGACGAGTCACAGTGCACCGTCGGACCGAGCCTCCCCGCGACCCCCTCCTTCCCAGGCACACACACACACCGACTCAGGGACACGACAGGTGGACTTTGGTAGTGGTTGACAATGAGTGGATCTGAGGTTATGTTTCGTACACCTTCACCCATTGGTAAGGGAAGAGGTCCCCTGGAAGGGGGCGTGGGGTCCCTAGGTGGGGGGCAGAGGACGTAGCCGTCCGGGCAAGAAATGGCGGCTCACCGGCCCCCAGGACTCCAGTCAGATTTCGTAGTGATCTCGCAAACCCAGGCAAGGGTGCGGGACACAAGACGCGCCTGACCTCAATCACGCGGAAGAAACACCTGGACGGATCACCCCCCGTCCCTGTTCGCTGGCCCCGAGGGGCTCTCCGTGGAGTGACGGGTGACGTCGTTCCCCTGGGAGAAGGAATATTGTCCTCCGGGAACCCCAGGGTTTCACCTCCGGGACTCTCGGCCTGCGCTTTGGGCACTCCAAGGTAGATACGTCCGTCGTGGTAGTGGGTGTCCGAGACTACTCCGTCGTAGGCCCAGAGGGACCCTTCCAGAGTGAAAGGAAAAGAATTATAAGTAAAATAAACGAACCACCACGGCCCAGGATCGACACCGGGTGCCTAAAATCGACACCGTGCCTTTGAGAATCAACGCCGTCCACCCTAGAGCCAGGGACCACTCCCTGACTTGGGCTCGGAGGACGTGACCCCTGCGCCTCACACTTGATCACCCGGTGGTCCCTTTAGGAACCAGAAAAGGATTTCGAGTGCAGAGTTCTCGTCCACGCCGCCCCACCTGGTTCTCACGCCCACGGAAGTAAGGGGGTCGTACACCCTTAGCAACGTTGCCTCCGCCGGCAACGTCTTCCAACGTCTTCCCTCAGGAGCGGACCGACCGGTCTCCCCACGGACACCCCCACAGGATGGAGGTCCGTGCGTTCGAGTCACGGACGCTGTGTGTCGGAGAACAGCCGAGGCGGACGGAACCTTCCGCGGAGGCCCTCCGTCCTCCTGAACAGAGGTCGTCTGTTCGGGCCCCTTGATTACGCTTGCGAACAACTGTTTGCGAGCAGTTCTTTTTTTAGGGTCCAGCCCACAGCCCCCCTCTCCTTTTGGCGGCCTGGGAGAGGACGGGAGGAGACCCCGGGGACGGACTTGAGAGGGACTAAGTAAGTACCGCTCGGACTTGGGCCGAGAGTCTTGGCACGTTCAAAAATGTTTTTTCAAATGTCAGTCAGAAAAGTTCACAACAGACAAAAAAAAAAAAATTCCTTTTTCTTTTTTTACTTTTTGTTGGGTCTTTTGGGTGTAGGGAGGGGCAGAAGGAATAAGACTGTGGCAAAAGGAAGTCTTCTAGAGTTTGATGTTCGCCCATGTACTGTAGGCGCCACGAGGGGTCGCTTGTCTGAAACGCAAACTAAATACTGTGCCGAGGTATCCACGCCGACTGTCGAGAGTCTAACTTCGACCCCGCTCGCCCCGAAAGTTCTCTCCGCCCGCTAGCCCCCTTCGAGACTGCCACACAGGGCCCTCGGCCCGCCCGTCGGAAACATCTCGGGGGCGGCGCCTCCGGGGGTGCGACCCGCGCGGAGGGGCGAGTGACTGTCCGTCGGGCGTGAAGTGGGATTAGTGCTTATTTTCGGTCGAGGGACATCCAATGTCTAGAAGAGACAAAACTGTAACTGGAATTATGTATTAAATTGGTGTTTCGGACTCGTTACACCTTGTTCTATTCTTTTCTGGCGTCTTGACCGTTTATTTCACTACAAGGTAGTCTTTAGTATAAACAAGGACCACCGTCTCTGCCCCCGCAGCTCCCCTCTCTCTCGGTCGACCCCTCACGTACCCCTCCCCGCCACCCGTCCCCTTTCCCCCCCACGGGCGGACCGGGCGACCACACGTACGCACCAGGCCCCGCCTCCCGACAGCAACACTTTTTCAACTAGGGCCCGTAGACAGTTAACCGCAGTCCTAGGGTCGCTATGCTACCCGAACCTCTTCACGGACCCACGACCACACGGGCACACGTAACTCTCCCCCCTCAGGACGACTCGAACCCTTTGTTTACGACTGTCAAAGCCCCCTCGGTCCTTAACCGGTGCCTTTCCTTCCCCTGTCCCCCACGGACTTGGTCGGCTCACGACGGACACGGGCCCCCCACTGCGGACATGGGTCACCCACTACTGGCATGGGTCACCCACTACTGACATAGACCACTCACCACGGACATAGGTCACCCGTTATTGACATGGATCACCCACTACTGACACGGACCACCCACTACGAACATAGACCACCCGTTACTGACATGGGCCACCCACTACGAACATAGACCACCCGTTACTGACATGGGCCACCCACTACCGACATAGACCACCCGTTACTGACATGGGCCACCCACTACTGATATAGACCACCCACTACTGACATGGGCCACCCACTACGAACATAGACCACCCGTTGCTGACATGGGTCACCCACTACTGACATAGACCACCCACTACTTACATGGGCCACCCACTACGAACATAGACCACCCACTACTGACATGGGTCACCCACTACAGACTTAGGGTACCCACTACCGACATAGACCACTCACCACGGACATAGGTCACCCGTTATTGACATGGATCACCCACTACTGACATGGGCCACCCACTACAGACTTAGGGTACCCACTACCGACACAGACCACTCACCACGGACATAGGTCACCCGTTACTGACATGGACCACCCACTTCGGACATAGAATAACAACTACGGAGATAGTCCACCCACCACGGACACGGGTCACCCACTACGGACATAGACCTGCAGTCATAGACCACTTACTAGGACATAGACCACTCACCACGAGTGTAGGTCACCCACCACGGACATAGGTCACCCACTACTTACATTTACCACCCACTGCAGACATGGACCACTCACTGTAGACATGGATCACTCACTGTAGACATAGACTACCCACTGCAGACATAGACCACCCACTACAGACATGGACCACCCACTACAGATAGACCTTCAGACATAGACCACTCACTGTGGACATAGACCACTATTACAGACACAGACCACCACTGTAGACATCGACCACCACTGCAGGCATCGACCACCACTGTAGACACAGACCTCCACTACAGACACAGACCTCCACTGTTGACACAGACCTCCACTGTTGACATAGACCACCACTGCAGACACAGACCACCCGCTACAGACATGGACCACCCACTACAGACACAGACCACCCACTACAGATAGACCTGCAGACATAGACCACTCACTGTGGACATAGACCACTATTACAGACACAGACCACCACTGCAGACATCGACCACCACTGTAGACACAGACCTCCACTTCAGACATAGACCACCCACTGCAGACACGGATGTCCCCTACGGAGATGGGACACTAAGGGTACGGACTAGTCCCATGGTCACGGACCGTCCGACAAGACCACACTTCCATCCCTACAGATCCGTCCACGTCGGGGGACACGGGGTTTGAGAGACTTCCAAGACATCGAAGTCGTAGTGACGGGCCGGGTGAGGCGGGAGGTCTAGAGAGGTCACTCACGACTCAGGGCACCAGTGTGGTGTGACACACACCCCCAGGAGACAAAAACGGCTCGAGGCACTTTGCAAGTCTCGAACTTAGTCTCAGGGGATCCTCCGTCCACCCAGACCTCCCCCTAAGCCTCGAGCTCACAGTCCCAACGAACCCCTTGTCCGAGTTCGTCTGACCGACCCTTCCGGTGGAGGACGCCCGCCGCACCACCCTTGGTCCCGACACGGTTTACGTACACCCCACGAGTGCCGACTCCCGGGACCTGGATACCACCGACTCCTCCGCCCAGTCGACCACTCCCCACAGGTCGTGGAGGTCCGGACCGGAGAGGCGTGACTCACAGGACCCCGAGTTCTACGAGACAGGTCCCGTCGTCCTGTGTGTGTACAGTCTCCTGGCACGGTCCAAGAACTGAAGACCCGAACACGTCGAACATGTGCCCGTTTCTTCACACTTCCCCTTGCACATCCTACCGTGTGTGTCGGTGTGTTTGTGTGTGTGTGTGGACGTGTGTGCGCGTCTAAGTGTGTCTCCCTGACTGGGGGTAGACGTGTGTGTGTGTGTGTGTGTGTGTGAGTCTGTTTATGTGTGTGAGCGGACATGTACACACGTCTAAGTGTGTCTGTATGACTGGGTGTAGACGTGTGTCGGTATGTTTGTGTGTGAGGCCATTTACGCGTGTAACTGGGTCTACATGGTTGGGTGTTTAGGTACTTGTGTGTGTGAGTTTGTGTGTGTCGAGATGTGTACACGTGTGAGTGGGTCTGTCTGGTTGGGTGTAGACGTGTGTCTACGTACGTGTGTGTGAGTGTGTGTGTGTGCACACAGACATGTGTGCACGTCTAATTACGTCTGTATGACTGGGTGTGGACGTACCTTTGTACACGTGTGTGTGAGTATACTTATGGATATGTGCGAACGTGTGAGTGGGTCTGCGTGGATAGGTGTAGAGGTGTGTGTGTCTGTGTGTGTGTGTGGGGACTTGTGTACACGTGTGAGTGGGTCTACATGGTTGGGTGTAGAGGTGTACGTGTGTGTGTATATGTGTGTGTCTGTGGACATGTGTACACATGTGAATGGGTCTAAATGGTTGGGTTTAGACGTCCGTGTGTGTGTGTCTGTGTGTCAGTGTGTTTGTGCGTGTGTAGACATGTGTGTACGTGTAAGTGGGTCTGTATGGCTGGGTGTAGACGTGTTTGTGTGTGTCGATGTGTTTGTGCGTGTGTGAGGACATGTCTACACGTGTAGTAAGTGGGTCTCGCTGGGTGTAGACGCATGTCTGTGTACCCGTGTGTACGTGTGGGTGGAGATACAGGTATGTGCGTTGAGTGGGTGTGTATTTGTGCGACATGTGTCGAGAGTCGACGAGTGTGGGTGTACATGTGTGGGTACGGATGTGTGAGTGGAGACGTGTATGTGTGGGTGTGTGGGTGTCGAGATGTATGTGTGTCTGTCGGGACGTGGATGTGAGCGGGCGTGCGTGTGTGTTTAGGTATAGGTCTGTGTGTCGTGTGCACCAGTATCGGGTGTGGATGTGTGTGTGTTCGTAGGTGTGTGGGTGTGTGTACACGTGTGTGAAGACGTGGGACGTGTGGGTGCGTGGGGGAATACGGGGGTAAGGGTGTGTGGGAGGTGTCACGGACCGGACAGGCGGCCCAATGGCTCCGCCTCGACTACCGTCCCCGGTCCTTTCCCCACCGGGACGAGGGACCCTACGGGGGAGGAGGGGCCCTGCGGGAGACGAGGGGCCTTGTGAGACAGGAGGGGCCCTGCGGGGTGTAGGGACCCTGTGGGGGAGGAGGGGCACTGCGGGGAGGAGGGACCTTGTGCGACAGGAGGGGTCCTGCGGGGGAGGAGGAGTCCTGTGGGGGACGAACGGTCTTGTGTAACAGGAGGGGCCCTACGGGGGAGGAGGGGTCCTACGGGGAGGAGGGGTCTTGTGAGACAGGAGGGGCCTTGTGGGGCAGGAGGGGCCTTGTGGGGGAGGAGGGTACCTACGTCTCTTTCTTCAGTGGTCGACGGGGGAGGACACCGGTCCTGCCAGACGTCGTCGGTCTTAGTGACTTAGGGGTGGACGGGAGTGGAGTCCGGTCGTCACTGGTGTCGCGTCGGACGAGTGAGTGCTCCACCGGGGCAGGCGCCACTCAGGGGACATAGGTGTCGGGATGAACACCTAGTTGCTCTCAGTGCTCGAAGTTTGTCCGAACCTCTCCGTCCACTGACCACACGCAGACACCCGTGGGCACACTGTGCACGCTCGGTGTGAACACAGAGGTTGTTGTTCGCCAATGGAGACGTCTACTTCTCTATTTACGAGACGCCGTAAAAGGGAAACCAGAAGGGGCGACATTGAGTCTCACTATTAAAACCGTAGAAAAGACGCACACATTTTCCAAGACTACGACAATCTGAAGGTACGAAATACAGCCTCTGATCACGCCTCAAAAACTTTGTAGAACAGAAAGGTATCGAATGACATCGTGCCGGGCACTCCGTTTTTCATGATTAATTAAAAAGTACTCTTTTATTTTTTATATATTTCCTTTCTTAACTTTTCTCTCCTTTAGTATTGTGTTTATGAAAACACGTAAAACGACCTTAAAAAAAAGTACCAGAAGCGAAAAATTTTGTTTAACGTCCCAACAAAGACTGTTGGACCTCACCCACTCGTTGTAAGAGTCGCAACGTGTTCACCCAGACTGAGTCCGAAGTAATCAGGGTTTCTCCCACTCGAACCGACCACATTTACCGAGACCTCTCTACTGTGTCTTGTGTGTGTGTCCACGTGTGTGTCCACGTGCGTGTCCACGTGTGTGTGTACGTGTGAAGATCCGTTATCTCTGTGTACGTGAGTGTACGTGTGTTTGCCTGTGTGTACGTGCGTTACGTGTGTGTGCGTGTGTGTACGTGTGTGCGTGTGTGTGTACGTGTGAAGATCCGTTATCTCTGTGTACGTGTGTTTGCCTGTGTGTACGTGTGTACGTGTGTGTGCGTGTGTGTACGTGTGTGTGCGTGTGTGCGTGTGTACGTGTGTGAAGATCCGTTATCTTTGTGCACGGGCGGCTCAAAGTAAGAGCAGACAAGACGCCAAAACAAGAGACAGGCACACAGGTAGGCAGGGGGGCAGGTAGTCCCAAGCAAGGACAGGAGGGACGGAACACAGCAGATGGTGACTCCGCAGGTACGTAGTGTACACGATAGATGGATGGGTGGAGACAAGTAGTGGTTGGATCCAGATAATATACAGATAGATGGATTGATCCTCCCACCAAGATTCAGAAATGATTCACGATGTCTTAGGCGGACGTTACCTCCTCTGGGTCCAAACTAGGGACCCAGTTCTAGGTGACCTTACCGTCTCCTCCCGTGTCGTCGGGTGAGGTCACAAGAACGGACCTCTTGGGGTACCCACCTCCTCGGACCGTCCGACGTCAGACACCCTACCGCTTCTCAGCCTGTGTTGACTCGTTGAAGTGAAAGCGAAAAGGGAAAGTACCTGACCTCTTCCTTTACCGTTGGGTGAGGTCACAAGAATGGACCTCTTAGGGTCCCTGCCCTCTCGGACCACCCGACGGCAGACACCCCAACGTGTCTCAGCCTGTGCTGACTTCGCTGAGTCGTCGTCGTCGTCGTCGTCGTCGTCGTTGCAGGAGGAAACAGATTCAATTCCCAAAAAACCAGGTGGAATATCAAACAGAAGCTAATCATGAAATTGTGGACGCCAGTCTGTCAAAGACAAACGGTCCGTAAACAGAAAAGAGAGACTTTGACACTTTAGAGAAACAAAATCCACACAAAGGGTGCATTAAGGACGTCGACCTATAACGAACTATTGCGCTGCACTTTTTTCGGAAAGGCAAAATTATCCGTTCACTTTGGAAAGTACAAACGACTCTATTGCTAGGAAAACTAAAGTTAAGCAAAATGAAATATTGGAGACAAGTATGATACGACCATAAATGACTAAGAAAGTCATAAACTACTCAAGTGTACCATACGTCCAGTTCTTCGTTGCCAATCTTGGTCTGTGCCTTGTTCCCTGACTAAGTTTTAACCCTTTCGGCGTGTTGTTCCGACATGTGACAGCGGGACGAATACATTGAAGGTGCGTCTCACGGAGTACGTTTTACGTCCCGACCCACTTCGTGTCCGACCTTAGCTCTGACGGCCCTCTTTGTGGTTGTTGGAGTCTGTACGTCTACCGTGGTGGGAGTGCCGTCTTTCACTTCTCCTTGATTTCTCGAAGAGCTACTTTCACTTTCACCTCTCTCTTTTTGGACCGAATTTTGAGTTGTAAGTCTTTTGCTTCTAGTACCGTAGGCCAGGGTAACAAAGTACCGTTTATCTAACCCCTTAGTTTCCCTTCAAAGAGAGTGATTTCACTCTCCGAAATCAAAGAACTCGAGGTTTTAGGGACGTCTACGACTAACATCGGTACTTTAATCTTCTACGAACGAGGAACCTTCTTTTCGATACTGGTTGGATCTGTCGTATAATTCTTCGTCTCTGTAATGAAACGTCTGTTTCCAGGTAAATCAGTTCCGATACCAAAAAGGTCACCAGTACACACCTACGTTCTCAACCAAGTATTCACTGCACTGTCCTACTCTACCGACCTACCGTAGTGGCTGAAATACCTGTGCTCAAATTCGTTCGAGACCCTCCACCACGACCTGTCCCTCCGGACCGCACGACGTCAGGGGCCCCAGCGTCTCAGCCTGTGCTGACTCGCTGACTTGCTGTCGCTTTGTCGTTGTGACGACAATTAAGAAAGGAGATTGTAAATCCCTCGACACAGAAACAGGACCCCGAACGGAAAGACAAGTATGGAAAATCCCAGGGGAGCAAACGATAGAATAGGAGAAGGAGAGAGTAGACAGTCAAATTCACGACTTCTCTGTGTGCCAAAAACGGAATATACGTACTCTTCTCAGATTTTCCACAACAGTCTTAACCAGAGAAGAGGTCGGAGGTCCCCTGTGACGAAGTAGAAAAGAGACTTGAGGACGGAAGGAGAATGGTCCTGGGAACGTCACCGGGACCCGAGAGGGCCTCTTGAGTCCTTTTAAGGATTTGTGCTCCGGGAGGTGAATTAGTGTCAACACGTCAGGGGAAGTGGTATATGGAATTCTATAAGTGTGCAAGGTCCAATCCGGTACCTGTAGGAACTCTTGCAACAAGACAGGCGGTGGGTCCCCTGGTCCTCCCCCTGAAGGAAGTCAAGTCAAGTCAGTGAGTGAACACGGACTGAGAAACACTGGGGTGCCTAACAGCGTGTGGTGCGAAGGACAGGTAGTGGTTGAGGGTCTCGAACGAGTTTGAGTACAGGTAACTCAGTCACTACAGTAGGTCGGTAGAGAAGGAGACAGCGGGGGAAGAGGAGGGCGGAAGTTAGAAAGGGTCGTAGTCCCAGAAAAGGTCACTCAGTCGAGAAGCGTAGTGCACCGGTTTCCTAACCTCAAAGTCGAAGTCGTAGTCAGGAAAGTTGCTTAGAAGTCCCGACTAAAGGAAATCCTACCTGACCAACCTAGAGGAACGTCAGGTTCCCTGAGAGTTCTCAGAAGAGGTTGTGGCGTCAAGTTTTCGTAGTTAAAAAGTCGCGAGTCAAAAGAAATATCAGGTCGAGAGTGTAGGTATGTACTGGTGACCTTTTTGATCGAAACTGATCTACCTGGAAACAACCGTTCCATTACGGAGACGAAAAATTACAACCAGTATCGAAAAGAACGTTCCTCGTTCACCGAAAATTAAAGTACCGACGTCAGAGGTAGACGTCACTAAAACCTCGGGGTTCTTTGTTTTCAGTGACGAAGGTGACACAGGGGTAGATAAACGGGACTTCACTACCCTGGCCTACGGTACTAGAGGCAAAAGACTTACAACTCGAAATTCCGTTGAAAAAGCGCGAGGAGAAAGTGGAAGTAGTTCTCCGAAAAATCGAGGAGAAGTGAAAGACGGTATTCCCACCACAGTAGGCGTATGGACTCCAATAACTATAAAGAGGGCCGTTAGAACTAAGGTCGAACACGAAGTACGTCGGGCTGCTGGAACCCCTGTAATAAGACTGGTGGTGTCCCCTTTCTTCTGGAAGGGTCAGATGGACACTCCGAGTATTTTGAAACGGGTGACTGCAGGGGGTTTGCGGAGGGGTTTGGTTTGGTTTGGGGAAGTATATGGTTCTAATCTCTCCCGACTTTGAGAGGTTCCGACGGGGAAAAAATTCACTACTCGTCTTTTGGAAGTCCGTGAAAAGTGTTTTCAGTCTTTGCATAATTAAAAAGTCTCCGAGTACTCAGGTTTTACCGACCAGGTTAAACGAAGTGTGCAGAGTCGGGCTCTACTTCGGTCTTTGAAAGACCGAGTCCCTCCATAAAGTAGTCTCAGTCTTCCAGCCCACTCCCAGACTCACGGTTCCTGACCCTTGTCTCCGTCCACAGACAGGAGTATTACTCGACGATGGGAGAGGCACCCCGGTCCACCTACTTCGACACTACGTACAACCCTCGTAGATTCCTCTCCACCAGGGGTGAGTACGAAGGAGTCCTCTTCTGTCTCCCCCACTCTCTACACCCCCGAAAGAGGTAGAAAAGGTTTAGGACAGGTGAAATAGCATACTTTGGAGTAAAGACCCTCCTTTTCTCTAAGAGTCTACTACGCACTTTTACTCGTCTAAAATTTTGGTCAAAACCCGTTTCCTACGATCCACCTCCCCCTCCACAACCCCACTCCTTCGGGGGTCCCCCGGACTAATGACACTGAAACACTAGGGTCCTCCCGCCCACTAACCTCTTTATCAGTACGGGGTTTGATGGGCAGTGGAAACCCCTACACGAGACTCGAAGAAAATATGGGACGACATACACGGCTTCTTAACTACGAAAACTTGACACCACAACCTCTTCTGAGAACTCTCAGGGGACCTGACACTCCTCTAGGTTGGTCAGGTAGGATGTCCTCTAGTCAGGACCCACAAGTGACCTTCCTGACTACGACTTTGACTTTGAGGTTAGGAAACCGGTGGACTACGCTTCTCGATTGAGTAACCTTTTCTGGGACTACGACCCTTTCTAACTTCCGCCCTCTTCTTCCCCTACCGTCTCCTACTCTACAAACCTGCCGTAGTGGCTGAGTTACCTCCACCCAAACCCACCTGAGACCCTCAACCACTACCTGTCCCTCCGGACCGGACAACGTCAGGTGCCCCAACGTTTTACAACCTGTGCTGACTCGCTGACTTGACTTGACTTGACGTGTGTGTTACCAGAGACTCGAAGGAAATATGGAACGACATACGTACTGACTCCCGTCCTCCTCTTCCCCTGCTGTCTCCTACTCTACCAACCTGCCGTAGTGGCTGAGCTACCTCCACCCGAACCCACCTGAGACCCTCAACCACTACCTGTCCCTCCGGACGGCACGACGCCAGGTACCCCAGTGTTTCTCAGCCTGCACTGACTCACTGACTTGACTTGCCTCGACATACGTACGACCCGAAGGGAGCACCGAGTCGACCACTTCTTAGGTGGACGTCACGACCTTTGGACCCTAACTAGGGACCCAACCCTTCTAGGAGACCTCTTCCCTTTCCGGTGGGTGAGGTCATAAGACTGGACCTCTTAAGGCACCTGACACATCAGGTGTCCCAGTGTTTCTCAGAGTCTGTCCTGACTCACTGAATTCCTTTTTTACGTGCGACATGGGTGATACTTAAGTAAATGAAAACCGTGGTGACTGCATCGTCCTCCGTTAGAGATTGAAATGTCGACGTCCCCTAAAACAAAGAGTGGTGGACGGATGGGTAGTGGGAGGAGTGCGGACTACTCCTCGGACTCGTCGGGGCACAGAGTCTGATACCGTGAGGGGACCCCCAGGTCACCAATGGTCACACGGACGACTACGTCCTCCGAGCCCTAGGGTGTACGGCACCTCGTCGACTCGGGTGCGTGGCGTCCGAGACTCGGACACGAGTGTTCGGGTCCCCGACGTCGACGGTCTCGAGCACGTGGGACCTCGGGCTCGAGGTGTTCGTCTCTCCGGTGGTGCTACTCTTCGGGGACGTGTGGTTGGTCTCTTGTCGGGGGTGACTGGTGTCGATCTCTTTCGGGCGCTCGTCGGTATTACTGGAGGACGTCGGTTTCTCCGCTAACTACTGCTTTTTTGTCTTGTCCGGGAAACACCGACCAGCCCCTGCAACGGTTACTTGTTTGAGGCGAGGGTAGAGAGATTTGATCACTACAGCAAACCCTGCCACACCCAAAGGCTAAGGACGTTGGAGTCACTCTGAGAGGTCACACGGGTCGGGTCTCTCCCCCAAACGTCCGTAATCTTCGCGTCCCCACTGTCCTGCAGGGACCACCAGGTCACCAGTCGGTGGCGCGAGGCTTACGGGCCCTGGACCCAAGTTAAGGACGAGCCCCTAGATCTAAGGTGTACAGTGTCGATTGTGAACCGTGTCGGTTTCTTTATAAAGAAAATTTTTCACGACCTTACTTTTGCAACAAGTACATTAGTGTCGGTGGATTCTTTAGACCTACAATCGTCCCAGAGGACCAAACGGACTCAACTTTTACCCGTCGGAGGTGAGACCCTCGGGTCTCTCTTCCCAGTGACCGGGTGATCTGACCTGTCACCGAGGGCCGCTCCACCCTGTATTAAGACGGATGGCGCACCCCTGGTCTTACACCCGGAGGAAGCCCCTTAATAAGAGACGTGGCGTGCCCCAGTCCTGGACCTGGAGAGACCCCTGTAATAAGACCGACGAGGTCCTGATTAGTCCAGGAACAACAACTGCAAAAAGAATCTGGGGCAAAGGAAGCGGAGGTTTAACGGGGGTTCCCGTGACGGTGGTCAAGCAATCCTAAGACTCTTTTGTTAGTTCTACGGAAGATTTAAGAACCGGTCCGAGGAGAGTCAGTGAAGGCGCACCACATTTCAGTCTTCTAGGTTGAGTCTTTTATCAGCCTCCTGTGTTGAAACTGTACTCACCGACAACTCAGGAAAGGCAAGTGGTTGGGACAAGACACACAGGTGTGTCTCCCCCGACATACTTGGGACGTCCTCGGTGCCACGGAGAGTTACGCTCCTGCCAGACCCCCCTTTCCGTACCCTGACGAGTCACCTCTCACTGGTCGTGACTCAGAGCCCCGGGACTCTGGTTCCAGACTCCCCGAGACCAGGACACACTACGAGTCGACCTGTAGTGGGACGGGACGCCAGGTCGCGACCTGTAGTGGGACGGGACGCCAGGTCGCGACCTGTAGTGGGACGGGACGCCAGGTCGCTCCGGTTGGTCTTTAGGCAGTCAGAGGTGGACACTGTGCCTCGCAGTGGCGAGAAGGGCACTTCCGACGGGCGCACGGTCGTTTGCTGCAAGCACCGACACGGACCTTCCTGACAGTTTCGGGAACACGTGTCCTCTGCCGTGTCCCGCTTACGAGGAGAGCGAGAGCCGTCTGCAAAACGTAGTCGCCTATGGCAACTATTTGTCGGTCGGCCGCAAATGGCGTGCGGACGGTGCCAACACTGTATAGGTGAGACCGAAGTGCGGGCGATTGACAGTGTAAAACGGGACTTGCCTTGTCTTGCACTGTTTGCGACTCAAACACCCTTGCCACTGTGCAAAATTCACAAAGGTAAACGTATTACTGACAATTGTCTTTCGTAGGGGCAAGCGCACTTTTGCGCTCCGTCTCGCAGACACAACAAACGGTCCGCAAAAGACCTAAGTGCACCACAAAGAGAGCACCCCGCTGTCCCCCAGACCAGGGAACCACTTTTGGGTTGGGCGAGACGGACCGACCGGATAACGACCGTGCAAGACACACCACAGAAGACCACTAAGACAGGGTGCCAGTGCAGACACCAGGAAATGCTGGGACTCGGACAGAGGTCCAGTGTCGGTTGGGGGAACCTGTCCAGACTACTCTTGAGGGTATCAAGTCGCTCGAGAGTCTCCGAACTTGTAAGTCCAGATTCTTCCAAGTCCGACGTCCTTGGTGACCCTGGGGAGGGACGAGCACCACTGCCCTCTAAATCCACTGCCCGTCCCCCTCTGGAGAACACGTGTGCAGTCCAGGGTCCCTCTTGAGTCAATGAGTCAAATTTTTTCACTCTACTTCTTTTTTATTTCTTATTTTTTCACCCTACTCCCCTCACTCGCACGCCGCATGTGCCGGGCAGGGTCGCCCGACCGGTGGCAGAAGAGCAATCCGGAACTTCTGGTACTCGACTACCATGCCTGTCAGACAAAGAAGGTTGGTGGTTCCTGACATGACCCTTAAAAGATTTCGTTTGCGTCCGGTCAGTTGTTTCGGGGTTCCTGTGGACCGTGCAGTATGGTGGACGGAGTAAACAGATGTGACCCACTTCCGTCTCCTTGTGCCGTCTGTTTCCGGTGTACGCCGAGTCTCCATGCGTCGACCCGACTTACCTAAGTAGTTCGGTCGTAGACATAAGGTGAAAAGAAACTTACCTACCACACCTGTCTTTACAAGACTAAAATACGTTGAGCCTACAAAATGCAACCGATTTTTGCAACCCCACTTATAAAAAGACCGATTCCCTTTTTAGGAAACACGGGGTTTCTACGACCGAGTGAGAGTTTCTTATACTAAAAAGGTACAAATGTGAAAAACAAAACCTTCCCACCTCAATAAGACGTACGTACGTACGATTCAGTGAAGTCGGCACAGACTGAGAAACACTGGGGTACCCGACATCGGGCGGTCCGAGGAGACAGGTACCCTAAGAGGTCTGTTCTTATGACCTCACCCAACGGTACGGGAGGAGGTCCCTTTGAAGGGTTGGGTCCCTACCTTGGACCCAGAGGACCCAGAGGACGCAACCGTCCACCCAGGAAATGGTGATCGCGGTGGACCTTTCGGGTCAGTAAGGTGGGATGGTGATTTAAGTCACTTAGTACAGTATCCAGTCGAGACACGACTCCATTGGATCGACAGGAAGTCTTGGCGACGACCCCCCGAGTTCCGAGTCTCCCCGTCGCCCATCTCATGACCGGGGAGAGGAAGTAAGACAGAAAGAGAGTAGGGGAAATCATAAAGGTTCATTTGAATTGAAGTCGTTTCTTAGGGAGGTGGGACTTTACGAACTTTTGGTAGGTTGAGTCATTGACATGATGCCCAACTAATCAGTCAAATAGGTGTCACCCTTTCGATGAGTCAAGAATCGTCCAGGTCCCGTAAGGAATTTTAAGACCCCAAACACCACGTCATCATTTCTCAGACGGACGGTCGCGTCCTCTGCGTTCTCTGCACCCAGACTAGGGACCGACCCCTTCTAGGGGACCTCTTCCTGAACCGTTGGGTGAGGTCATCAGAACGGACCTCTTAGGGTACCTGTCTCCTAGGACCGTCCATGTCAAGTGCCCCGGTGTTTCTCAACCTGTCCCAACTCGTACGTGCGTGTGCGTGTGTGTGCGGTGCCCCGATCGGGATGGTCTGGTGCACCATTCTCGACCTCGTATGCAAACTTGCTTTATCCGGGCTGGGGTGGGTCTCAGAAACTTTTCGAAGAGATCACTGAGTCCCAGTGTACACCCAAGAACCAGTGAAGGAGACTCCGGGACGCCCAACCAGCCTGACGAGGAAGCCTAAAGGGAAGGCATAATTGTCCTATAAGTCTCTTAAAATAACAAGCCACCGAGTCAGCACAGGCTGAGAAACGCTGGGGTACCTGACGTCGTGAGGTCCGGAGGGACAGGTAGTGGTTGAGGGTCTCAAATGAGTTTGACTACAGGTAACTCAACCACCACGGTAGGTTGGTAGAGTGGGAGACAACAGGGGAAGAGGAGGGTGGAAATTAGAAAGGGTCGTAGTCCCAGAAAAGGTTACTCAGTCAAGAAGGGTAGTCCACCGGTTTCATAACCTCAAAGTCGAAGTCGTAGTCAGGAAGGTTACTTATAACTCCTGACTAAAGGAAATTCTACCTGACGAAACTAGAGAAACGTCAGGTTCCCTGAGAGTTCTCAGAAGAGGTCCTGACGTCAAGCTTTCGCAGTTAAGAAGTCGCTAAAGTCTCTTACAGTACCCCCTTTATCTATCGTCTAGTAGACTGTGCTCGTTGCTTCTTCGTCCTAACCGTTCTCCCGAGGTAGAAACGTGTCCCACCAACACGTTTCGAAGAGTTGGAGTCCTGCGAAGTCAACCCTGCATTCACTCTTCCTTGGACCGAGGCAGGGGTGTAATAACGGTTCACATAGTACCCTACACCCAGGAACGCTGGAACCCTCTAATAAAAAAGAATTTCTAAAATTTGACATCTGGTAATATTCCAGAAATAACTTAAACAATAATATAACGAAGACCGGGGGCTCCGTACACCCTAACTAGTTTCGGTGTGGGGAACGTAACCTTCCGGTTCAGAATTGGTGACCTGACGGTATGTTCAGGAACTTCCTGACAAAATTTGCCCGGAACTCGTGCTCTTACACTGCAGTCCACCCGGAATCCTTCGTAGTGATGCTCGTTTCGATCACCTCCCCTACCTTAAGGTCAACTCGATAAAGTTTAGAACTTTCTACTACGACACTTTCACGACGTGAGGTTTACGGTCGTTAAACCTTTTGAGTCGTCACCGGTGTCCTGACCTTTTACAGTCACAAGTAAGGTTAGGGTTTCTTTCCGTTACGGTTTCTTACGAGTTTGATGGCGTGTTAACGTGAGTAGAGTGTACGATCATTACGAGTTTTAAGAGGTTCGGTCCGAAGTCGTTATACACTTGGCACTTGAAGGTCTACAAGTTCGACCAAAATCTTTTCCGTCTCCTTGGTCTCTAGTTTAACGGTTGTAGAAGACCTAGTACCTTTTTCGTTCTCTCAAGGTCTTTTTGTAGATAAAGACGAAATAACTGATACGGTTTCGGAAACTGACACACCTAGTGTTATTTGACACCTTTTAAGACTCTCTCTACCCTTATGGTCTGGTGGACTGGACGGAGAACTCTTTGGATATACGTCCAGTCCTTCGTTGTCAATCTTGACCTGTACCTTGTTGTCTGACCAAGGTTTATCCTTTTCCTCATGCAGTTCCGACATATAACAGTGGGACGAATAAATTGAATATACGTCTCATGTAGTACTCTTTGCGACCCGACCTTCTTTGTGTCCGACCTTAGTTCCAACGGCCCTCTTTATAGTTATTGGAGTCTATACGTCTACTGTGGTGGGAATACCGTCTTTCACTTCTCCTTGATTTTTCGGAGAACTACTTTCACTTTCACCTCTCGCTTTTTCAACCGAATTTCGGGTTGTAAGTCTTTTGCTTCTAGTACCGTAGACCAGGGTAGTGAAGTACCCTTTATCTACCCCTTTGTCACCTTTGTCACAGTCTGAAATAAAAAAACCCGAGGTTTTAGTGACGTCTACCACTAACGTCGGTACTTTAATTTTCTGCGAATGAGGAACCTTCTTTTCAATACTGGTTGGATCTATCGTATAAGTTTTCGTCTCTGTAATGAAACGGTTGTTTCCAGGTAGATCAGTTCCGATACCAAAAAGCACACCAGTACATACCTACACTCTCAACCTGACACTTCTTCCGACCCGCGGCTTCTTGACTACGAAAACTTGACACCACAATCTCTTCTGAGAACTCTCAGGGAACCTGACGTTCCTCTAGGTTGGTCAGGTAAGATTTCTAGTCAGAACCCTAAAGAAACCTTCCTTACTACGATTTCGGCTTCGAGGTCATGAAACCGGTGGACTACGCTACTCAACTGAGTAACCTTTTCTGAGACTACGACCCTCCCTAACCCCCGTCCTCCTCTTCCCCTGCTGGCTCCTACTCTACCGACCTACCGTAGTGCCTGAGCTACCTGCACTCAGACTCACTTGAGGCCCTCAACCACTACCTGTCCTTCCGGACCGCACGACGCTAAGTACCCCAGCGTCTCTCAGTCTGTGCTGACTCGCTGACTCGACTCGACTCGACTCGACTCGGACTATTTATTAACGTGTGACAGGTGAGTGTACAAACAAGGTAGTCAGCGAAAACGTTTACAGAACCGTCCTAATACCCTACTTACCGAGACTAAAGCTACGAGTCCCACGGCTGGATTAATCTAGTTTACGTACTGTCAGTCGCCGGAAAAGAAGAAGCGTACAAGGGAGGTTCTTGGAGGCGTACTGTGCACAAGTTGGTCCTGACAGAAACACGAAGGTGCTCGTCCGGGTGTCTCGAGTCTAGTGAGGACATCTGTATCCTGACAGAGTCGTTACCACTCTTCGAAGACGACCAGGTAACTCAGGGAGACCCGTGTCCAAGGAATTTAGTAGCACAAGTCTCGAGTCACCCTGTGCTTCTTCTACGACAAAGGTCGGGACCAAAGGTATGTTCCTTTCCAACGACTGTTCGCGTCCTGCCACTTTGCCCTGGGTGCGGCCCCGTGTGTTCGAACACGGGAGAAACACAAGTAGAGGAAGAATCTCTCACGAGACATGTAGGTCACAGACCATTGTCCCTTCAAGGAGAAACATCGACTGGGCTCAGGGAGTACGAAACTTCCGAACAGACACGAGTCCACGAAGTCAGCACAGACTGAGACACTGGGGCACCTGAGATCGGGCGGTCCGAGAAGGCAAGAGGTCCGGTCTTGTGACGTCACCCAACGGTAAAGAGAGCGGTTATAACTAAGTGGAGACCAAATGGGGGACTCGAGGAGAGTCCAAGACGTGGACCGAGGCTAAGAGGGAGGAACGCCGAAGGCAGGTGGAGGATACCGGGGACTGACGTCCTCGGGTGCTCCCACCACGAGACCCCGAGGGTCGTCCCCAGTGTTTCGTACCTCTGTCGGCTTAATGGTCTGACCGTAGGACGTTGGAGCCAGTCCGTGCGAGTCAAGACCACGTTTCTGAGTACTTTTCTTTTTTGGGTGAAGAAAAAGACACCTTCTTAAGTCAGATCCCTAAGTCGGTGGTCTCCTGAGACACCCATATCTATATTGAAACCTTTTTACGTGTACGTAAGTGTCTCGCCCCGGACTGACGACAACCTCTCTTGGTCGGGAAAGTCTAAGGGCCCTACAACCCTTTGCCCTTCAGGAAGCTCCGACAGGGCCTGTCGTCCAGAGTTGGTCCCCTCTGCGACAAGGGTGTACCGGGTAGACTGGTGCAACCCCCGGCCAAGCCAACAACAGGACCACCGCACCCCTCCAGGGTCGTGCACCACCCCTGGTCCCTGTGACGAGGGGTGGGGATTCCCGGGTCCTGTGGGGTGTAGTCTCTCTTCGGGTCGGGACCCATAGTCACTACGACTCTTTCGGACTGGTCCGTACTCTGTCGGACAGACTAGTAGACAGAGAGACAGATAGATAGGTAGGTAGTTTAGATAGATAGATAGGTAAGGAGTATAGATAGGTGGGAGGTAGGTAGTATAGACAGATGGTAGATAGATAAATAGACAGGTAGGTAGTGTAGATAGGTAGGTAGGTAGGTAGGTAGTATAGTAGGTTGTAGATAAATAGACAGGTAGGTAGGTCGATAGATAGGTAGGTAGGTAGTATAGATAGATTGTAGATAGATAAATAGACAGGTAGGTAGTGTAGATAGGTAGGTAGGTAGTATAGTAGGTAGGTAGGTAGGTAGGCAGTATAGATAGGTTGTAGATAAATAGACAGGTAGGTAGGTAGGTAGGTAGGTAGTATAGATAGATTGTAGATAGATAAATAGACAGGTAGGTAGTATAGATAGGTAGGTAGGTAGGTAGTATAGATAGGTTGTAGACAAATAGACAGGTAGATAGATAGGTAGGTAGGTAGGTAGTATAGATAGGTTATAGATAGATAAATAGACAGGTATAGATAGGTAGGTAGGTAGTATAGATTGTAGATAGATAAATAGACAGGTAGGTAGTGTAGATAGGTAGGTAGGTAGTATAGTAGGTAGGTAGGTAGGTAGTATAGATAGGTTGTAGATAAATAGACAGGTAGGTAGATAGGTAGGTAGGTAGGTAGTATAGATAGATTGTAGATAGATAAATAGACAGGTAGGTAGTATAGATAGGTAGGTAGGTAGGTAGGTAGTATAGATAGGTTATAGATAGATAAATAGACAGGTATAGATAGGTAGGTAGGTAGTATAGATTGTAGATAGATAAATAGACAGGTAGGTAGTGTAGATAGGTAGGTAGGTAGTATAGTAGGTAGGTAGTATAGATAGGTTGTAGATAAATAGACAGGTAGGTAGATAGGTAGGTAGGTAGGTAGTATAGATAGATTGTAGATAGATAAATAGACAGGTAGGTAGTATAGATAGGTAGGTAGGTAGGTAGTATAGATAGGTTGTAGATAAATAGACAGGTAGGTAGATAGGTAGGTAGGTAGGTAGTATAGATAGATTGTAGATAGATAAATAGACAGGTAGGTAGTATAGATAGGTAGGTAGGTAGGTAGGTAGTATAGATAGGTTATAGATAGATAAATAGACAGGTATAGATAGGTAGGTAGGTAGTATAGATAGATTGTAGATAGATAAATAGACAGGTAGGTAGTATAGATAGATAGGTAGGTAGGTAGTATAGATAGGTTGTAGATAAATAGACAGGTAGGTAGATAGGTAGGTAGGTAGGTAGTATAGATACATAGGTAAGTAGTATAGATAGGTAAGTAGGTAGTTTATATAGGGAGGTAGGAAGGTAGTATAGTAGGTAGGTAAGTAGGTAGGTAGGTAGTATAGATACATAGATAAGTAGTATAGATAGGTAAGTAGGTAGTTTAGATAGGGAGGTAGGAAGGTAGTATAGTAGGTAGGTAGGTAGTATAGATACATAGGTAAGTAGTATAGATAGGTAAGTAGGTAGTTTAGATAGGGAGGTAGGAAGGTAGTATAGTAGGTAGGTAGGTAGGTAGGTAGGTACTATAGATATTAGATAGAAAGGTAGATACGTAGGTAGGTAGGTAGGTAGATAGGTATATGGATAAACAAATAAGTAAATAGATAATAGATAAACAAATAATAATAGATAGGTGGGTTGGTAGTTCAGGTAGGTAGGTAGTATAGATAATAGATAGTAGATAGATTATAGATAGATAGTGGATAGATTATGGATATTAGATAGGTACGAAACTGGGTAGACAGGTAGGTAGGTAGTAGAGAGGTGGGTAGACCGGTAAGAAGGTGGGTTGATAGGTAACTAGAAAAGTAGGTAGACGGGTAGGTCTAGGTAGGCAGATAGTAGACGGGTAGGTCTAGTAAAATATCTAATCCCTGGTCCCCAGGTTTGTACTCTCTACACCACACACCGGTTTCGTCGGGGAGACTCTCCGGCGGGGCCCACTCCCACCCACTCACTCCTGCACACACTACTACCCTGACACCTACCCTTGCTCTGTCGCTCAGACAGAGTGGCTCAGGCCGAGAGTGGAAGCGAAGAGGAGCCGACTCTCCGCAGTCTTCTAATAAAGGGCACAGTGCGGACGGCGTGGCCCCCGGGACCGGCACGAGGAGGCGTCGGGTTGCCTCGGCAAACACCACCCCTGCGGACCCTGGTCGCAAAGAGGAACCTTGGTCCTGAGCCTCGACTTTGGGTGAGTCTACACCATTTCTGTGTGCGAGGGGGGGTTTACGATACGAAAAAAGTAACAAAATTTCGAAACAAAAATTGACCTCCTCGTAACGAAATGTTATGACAATCAAAGACGTTACGTTTTTTGCACTTGGTCGGTGTACATGCGTGAAGAGGCGGACGAACTCGCAGGGACGGGGGGAGGGGGGTACGGGGCGAGACCCAGTAGCGCCTCGGGGCTCGCCTCGGGGGGCCACCGTGCCGTCGAAGGGTGAGCGAAGGGTGAGCGGCAGGCGAAGTGTGAGCCACCCCGTAGACAGGAACGGTGAAAGAGTCGAGGAGGGTGGGCAAGGAAGGGGGTCTAGGACGACGACGACGATTTAGTGAAGTCAGCACAGGCTGAGACACGCTGGGGTATCTGCGGTCGGGTGGTCCGAGGGGGCAGGGACGCTAAGAGGTCCGACCTCATGACCTCACCCCACGGTAAAGGAACGAACTGCTATAGAGTTTCCTCCCTCAAACGACCGAAACGGCCCCTTTCCTCTACTTTTTATGCGAAAATCCTTTTATCCCACCTCTTTAGTAACAACATTGAAAATATACTTATAGTCAGTTAATTACCAGTTGCACCTATTGTAGTGATGTAAAATAATTGTACTAATTACGGTATATGATGTCATTAGATAACATTAATGTCTTAATATTATCTATTTATATTGTCTAATGAAACGGTTGTTTGCAGGTAGATCAGTTCCGATACCAAAAAGGTCATCAGTACATACCTTACACTCTCAACCTGACATTTCTTTCGACTCGTGGCTTCTTGACTACAAAAACTTGACACCACAACCTCTTCTGAGAACTGCCAGAGAACCAGCCGTTCCTCTAGGTTGTTCAGGTAGGATTTCCTTTAGTCAGGACTTATAAATAATTACCTTCCCTTCCGGACTCCGACTTCGACTTTGAGGTTATGAAACCGGTGGACTACGTTTCTGGACTGAGTGAACTTTTCTGGGACTACGACCCTTTCTAACTTCCGCCCTCCTCTTCCTCTGCTGTCTCCTACTCTACCAACCTACCGTAGTACCTTAGCTACCTGCACTCAGACTCAATCGAGACCCTCAACCACTACCTGTCCCTCCGGACCGCACGACGCTAAGTACCCCAGTGTCTCAGCCTGTGCTGACTCGCGGACTCGACTCGACTTATCCAATGTCTAACATAGTACACATATTGACACATATCATGACGATCAGTGTGTCAGCACAGACTGAGAAACACTGGGGCACCTGAGATCGGGCGGGTCCGAGGCGGTAGGTACCCTAAGAGGTCCGTTCCTACGACCTCTCACCCGACGGTAAGGGAAGAGGTCCCCTAGAAGGGGTGGGTCCCCAGCTTAGGATAGAGTACATAACGTCCGTGCAAGGAGGGACGACTCGGTGGCCCCTTGGGGTGTTAATATACATCATATATTAATTAATCCTAGTTCGGACACAGGGGACGTAGCTGTCCACCTAAGAATTCGGGACCTGGTGGTCCCTTGAGACAGAGTAACGTCAAACTTTTTTTTGTTGTTAGATCCACTAACATTAAAAATTCAAGTATTTCTGACGTAACAACGTTGTGTCCCAGGTTGTGGGTGGCGTAAACGTCGAGACAAGAACGACCTTTAGTCACGACAACTCCGTAGAGACCGACCGTGGGTGCCCCTCTAGAAAGACCAACGAAGGACTCTGTCGTTCGACAGACTAAAACCACCGTCGAACGATCTCGGTTCGCAGGGTAAGTAATCTTTGTGCGACCCCGAAGCTCGACCTCCGCCCCCCGTCCTCACTCGCCCCCACTGACTGGGAGACCCCGGGCCTCCAATCTGCACGCGGGAGGGGCGACGGGGGCGGTCAGAAACGAGATAAAGTCCCGAGGAAGAAAAGCGAACTGTTGGGCCTGCCGTCGCCCCAGACAGACGATGACGTCCTGCGGACCGTCGCGAGGTGGCTTTTGTGACGATTAAACGAATACAAGAACGGAGGACCCTTCCCCCACAGCCCTGTGTGTGCCCAAAAGGCACGGCGGGTTCACCGGCGGTTCACCACCCCCCGCCGGACGTGGACCAGGGTCCCTGGGGCCGGTCCTCTGTCCAGGTCGACAGTGAGTGTCGCCGAAGAAAAGGGGACTCACCATGGGCGTTGCGCCCGACGGCCCGTGGATCGGCCTGTACGTCCCAAACCAATGTTAAGGAGTGCAGTCCCCCGACGACGTTCGTGTCCACTGTCCGATTTATTCGTGACTAGCGGGGAAAACTAAGGGTGCCACTCCGACTTTGTCCGAGCCGCACACACAGGTACACGACGGGGACGACACAGGTGCCCCCGTCCCACCGGAGAGACGTCTACTGAACAAAGTCTAGCGTACACAGGTGTTTTACGGGTCCTGAGGAAAGAGGCGACCTGGGCGCACAGTCAAAATAATTCTCGAAGACTGCTTTATACATTTGAACATACAAACCTAAGGATTTTAAGGGAGTACGTACAGATATATACCCGAAAGGTCCGCCGAGTCACCATCTCTTGGACGGACGGTTGCGTCCTCTGCATTCTCCGTGTTCAAACTAGGGACCCAGCCCTTCTAGGGGACCTCCTCCCGTGCCGTTGGGTGAGGTCAGAAGAACGGACCTCTTAGGGTACCTGTCTCCTCGGACCGCCCGATGCCAGGTGTCCCAGCACTTCTCAGTCTGTGCCGACTCGTTGGACGACGCACGTTACAGATACGGATAGAGGTCTGTAGATAGTATAAAGATACATAGTTGTTAAGTAGTCAGTGTATAGTCGACAACTAGATTACGGACAGAAACAATAGATGGATACATAGGTAGATGTATGAATACATATACACACGCACGCACGATTCAACGAGTCAGCACAGGTTGAGAAACACTGGGGCACCTGAGATCGAGTGGTCCGAGGAGACAGGTACCCTAAAGACTCCTTTCTCATGACCTCACCCAACGGTACGGAGGAAGGTCCCCTTGAAGGGCTGGGTCCCTAGTTTGGGTCGCGGAGAATTGTAGAGGACGCGACCGTCCGCACGAGAAATGGTGGTCGCGGCGGACCCTTCGGGCGCAGGTAGACTCCGTCACTCTCAGCCAGGCGACACAGGCTGAGAAACGCTGGGGTACCTGATATGACAGGTACCCTAAGAGGTCCGGTCTTACGACCTCACCCATCGGAAAGGGAAGAGGTCCCCTGGAAGGGTTGGGTCCCTAGGTTGGGTCCAGAGGGTGCAACGTCCGCCTAAGAAATGGTCGACTCGGCGGACCCTTCGGGTACGTACACATATAGATGGACAATTAGTAGATAAAGAATAGGCAGAGAGGCAGTGTCCGACTAGGTGGGTAGTCGGATCAGTAAAGAAGGAGAGACAGTGGACACACAATCGACAGACAGACGTAGATAGAGACACGGATAATTGTGCATACAGAGTCAGTAGATAGGTGCACAGGAGACAGATGCTAGCGAGAGACAGAGACATAGATGGACAATGCCTGGATAGACAGCGCAAGTGACTCGGTAGGCGGACAGAGAGAGAGAGAGACACGGATGGATGACGGATAGACAGCGCAAGTGACTCGGTAGGCGGACAGAGAGGGAGAGAGACATGGATGGATGACGGATAGACAGCACAAGTGACTCGGTAGACGGACAGAGAGAGAGAGAGACATGGATGGATGACGGATAGACACATAGTATCAGTGACTGGGTAGGTGGACAGAGAGAGAGACATGGATGGATGACGGATGGATAGACAGCATCAGTGACTGGGTAGACGGACAGAGAGAGAGAGAGACATGGATGGATGACGGATAGACACATAGTATCAGTGACTCGGTAGGCGGACAGAGAGGGAGAGAGACATGGATGGATGACGGATAGACACATAGTATCAGTGACTCGGTAGACGGACAGAGAGAGAGAGACATGGATGGATGACGGATAGATTCATAGTATCAGTGACTCGGTAGGCGGACAGAGAGGGAGAGAGACATGGATGGATGACGGATGGATAGACAGCACAAGTGACTCGGTAGGCGGACAGAGAGGGAGAGAGACATGGATGGATGATGGATAGACACATAGTATCAGTGACTGGGTAGGCGGACGGATGGGAGGCAGTCAGACAGGTGTACAATGTGAGAGACAGATAGTGAATCGACGGATAATAAGTACAAACAGACACACAGACAGATAGATGGGTAGTAGAAAGACAGAGAGACAGATCAATGTCCGTTTCGTCTTAGTGAACCAAGAACGTGACTCAACAATACTTGGTCGAAGACCGTGGCGTTTGGAGACCTATCGGACTACCTCCACCTCGGAAAGTCCCAGGGAAAGACGAGGTCCTGATGCCAAGCGCACCCAGACCGGACCGCGGTCCGTTCAGAGGGACCCTACCCCCGCACGCCTCGGGTCAAGTGGGGACCGCGAGGAGAGTCTGCGGACAACCCCTACCTACCACGTCTCTCGGGACCCGACAAACCTCTTCAGTGACGGCCCTGGAGACACGAGGGCCGCGCCGGCTCACCACGAAGGTCGTCCTGGACCCCGACCTCTGCGACGACGATCGAGGGCACCCCCGCGGATCGACCGAGACTACTGCAGGGTCACCGCCTACAGGGTAGACGAGGCAGGAGTGACCGGGGACGTGCCCCTGCGGTCCTCGTCCACAGGGACGGGTACGTCCCTCCCCTAAAGGTCTGATGGAGAGTAGACCCGTTCTCTCCCTCGTTGGCCGGGGCGGCACGCACGCGACCCGTGGTCCGAACGTTCTCCCCGACCAGTGTAGAGGCACGCACGCCCCTACTCGACAAACCATCAGGATTCATGTCCCGCTGGATTGTAATGTCTGAATAAACCCTAAATTCCGAAATCAATTTATACGGGGAGTTTTTTCAAAAGACTGAAAAAAACTATGCGTTGAAAACGATAGTCCCATAAATTATTCCGACCCGCTCCGCCGCGACCCCTTCCTTCGACAACGGCACAGTTAATGTGCCCCGACTCGGAGACGCGCGTAGTAATAAGAACCTACAGAGATTAAATGTAGATTTACACGACTGATTAAAACTAGGTTAGTACAGTTTTCACTATCCATGACACACCCTCCTCTACTGTCCTCGTGGTCGGCTTTAACGGTGCCACTCGTGGGGAGTCCCGCTACTAAATTACGGGCTCAGTCGGTCCCGACAGTCCTCTTGGCCGGTGTAATACTGTGTAATACGGCGGCTGCCTGGACGTGCCGGTCCGACCACCCCTCCACCCCGCCCCCCCCCTCCGAGCCCCGAAGTGGGACCACACCCCGGGGGCGGTCGGGGACGAGGGACGGGGCTCACGGAGGAGTGGGTCGGTGGGCCCAGGGACACGCGGGGAGTAAGGGGACTGTGAGTAAAGGACCCCCACCTTCAGCCCGACGCTCGAGGGAGTAAGGGAACTCACTGCCGCCACCCCGACCGTCCGTCGAGGCGCCTACCACTTCCGAGGGGCAGCACGAGTCGCCGGGGGGGGAGGTGGTTTGCAGTAAGTGTAGGAAAGGGGTGTTTGAAGCACCGTCCACAAACGTCCTTTCCCACCGGAGTGACGAGGGTGGTTCCGGGCACACACACACACTTAGACCCACACAGACACGTAGACCCGACCGCGTGGACACACACGTACCACACACGTACCACACAGACGCACATACTCAGACATGCGCCGAGAGACGTGCGTACGAAGACACGTGGACACACAGGTACTGTTACACGTGTGGAGGGAGACGCACACAGTGGGCACATCCGAAACCGTGCACACGCAGACACGCACAGGCACAGACACACATAGTCAGACGTGTACAGACACGCACGTGAAGACACGCGGACACCTCTGGGTACAGAGACACATACTCACAGTAGACACATACACACAAACACACACAGACACGTATACTCACACACACAGAGAAAGTTCAGACGTAGAAGGACACACACACACTGAGGCACACACGGACACACAGACATATACAGACACACACATATACTGACACTCACGGGCACACGAACCTATACAGGAACACACATATAGAGACACACATATACGGACACACACATATAGACACACACATACTGACACACAGACGCACACGGACACACACATATAGACACTCGTATACACTGACAGACGCACACGGACACACACATATAGACACTCGTATACACTGACAGACGCACACGGACACACACATATAGACACTCGTATATACTGACAGACGCACACGGACACACACATATCGACACTCGTATACACTGACAGACGCACACGGACACACACATATAGACACTCGTATACACTGACACAGACGTACACGGACAGACACATATAGACACTCGTATATACTGACAGACGCACACGGACACACACATATCGACACTCGTATACACTGACAGACGCACACGGACACACACATATCGACACTCGTATACACTGACAGACGCACACGGACACACACATATAGACACTCGTATACACTGACACAGACGTACACGGACAGACACATATAGACACTCGTATACACTGACAGACGCACACGGACACACACATATCGACACTCGTATACACTGACAGACGCACACGGACACACACACATAGACACTCGTATACACTGACACAGACGCACACGGACAGACACATATAGACACTCGTATATACTGACACAGACGCACACGGACACACACATATTCTGGCNACAGGAACACACATATAGAGACACACATATACGGACACACACATATAGACACACACATACTGACACACAGACGCACACGGACACACACATATAGACACTCGTATACACTGACAGACGCACACGGACACACACATAGACACTCGTATATACTGACACACGCACACGGACACACACACATAGACACTCGTATACACTCACACACAGACGCACACGGACACACACACATAGACACTCGTATACACTCACACACAGACGCACACGGACACACACATATCGACACTCGTATATACTGACACAGACGCACACGGACACACACATAGACACTCGTATATACTGACACAGACGCACACGGACACACACATATTCTGGCACAGACACACGGACACACAGACACAGACACACACACATACATACACAGAGACACAAACGTACATACAGACACACACACTGACACACAGACACACAGAGATAAACAGATACTGACACATAGACGCACACGGAGACACGTACACACACATACTGTCGTCCACAGACATGTGTACACTCGGACACACACAGTCGACGGGTAGGAGTCCTGGGGGAAGGGACTTCCTTTGAAGTCTCGGGGAGACGTATGTCTACTGTTTGAGGGGAGTGGGTCGAGTCGGGCCGGGGCCTCGGGAGAGGGGAGAATCGACCTCCCCTAAACGGACAGTTTTCACTCACGGACACACCGTCCTTTACAAATAAAAACATGGACGAGAGAATTAAGGAAAGGCCCTCCTCCTCTACTCAATGCCCCTCACTGTGGGTCGCCAAATACCGCGACCTCTGACGGCGAGTAGTCGCACCGCCAGTCTGCGGGTACGACCCCGGTGGGGTCTGTCGAAGACACCACCAAGTGTATGGGAGACGTGGGGTTCTTGTACGGGTACCAATCAATGGTACTCACCGGGCTGTTAAGACGGTACCCGGTCCACGAAAGTCCTCGTCGTGAACAAACCCCATGTAGACGAAGAGGAGACCCAAGTACCCCACCACCGTCCACCCACCCCTATCTCCTCCAGAGGACCAGGAGTGACCTGTGCACAGACACGTACGATGCAGCGAAGTCAGTGCAGACTGAGAAACGACGGGGTACCTAACATCGGGTGGTCCGAGGAGACAGGCACCCTAAGAGGTCCGTTCTTGTGACCTCACCCAACGGTAAGGGAAAAAGACCCCTAGAAGGGTTGGGTCCCTAACTTAGGTGCATAGGATGTAAACGTCCGCCTAAGAAATGGTGATCGTGGTGGATCCTTCGGGGTAACTAGTCCTAATACCAAAATAAAATAAAAACATCACGATACAGAGTCTCGCTGTAGAGTCCGTAAAAGGTATGTTTTCAGGGTGAAGGAGTAAATACTGCAGACTACGATGTCTTCCATGTTAGCCGGTAATCTTTATGCACCTTTGTCACTTATTTTTCACTCACTATCTTATTTTTACTATAATTCAACGTCCCAATACACCACCCGTCGCCACTTTTGCGCTTTGACGACACCTTTACGATTTCTAGCTGGTTTTGTAGTGTGACTGGTGTTTGCAAGAAGGCTCCCTGGCAGAGGTCACTCTACCTTAGGCGACAGGAGAAAGACTGTTGTGGGCTCAAGACGACAAGTGCCGAGTTCGAGTCCTTGCAAGTGTCAACCGTTGTTTACGGTGACGTCTGGTACTCCGTTGAGACTCCTGCGGAGGGTATAGGACGGCGTCCCGACGTCTGCTGCGGGGCAGTGGACGAAACCATGCCGGGTGGGTGCCCCCTTCTTACCAAGATACACCGGACTTCGTCCAAATGACTCTCTCTTAAATGTCTCGACCCGTCGGTAGTACCGTCGGTGGAAGACGTAGAGGTCCTCTTCAGATATGGGAACTTGACAGTCGAGGATGGGAGGTGTTGGCGTCGGGAGTTGTCACGACTGGACCAAGGACAGAAATGACGTAATATGCTGGACTTACAAATTACGTGGACGTCGGTGGATTGCACCCCAAGTGCAGAAAGTTACCGACTAGTGTTTAGATTTCTTTTCGTAAAAGGCTAGGGACTTTTAGTGTACGTTAATTTTTAAATTCCAGGTTAACATACCCACGTGTAATTAAATACTAGATACTTTTCCAGTCGGTTAGTCTAACTGGTAAGAAGGTCATCAGTACCTACCTATACTCTCAACCTTGTACTTCTTCCGACTCACGACTTCCTAACCACGAAAACTTGACACCACGACACCTCTCAGGGAACCTGACGTTCCTCTGGTTAGTTAGGATTTCCTTTAGTCGAGACTTCTCAGTGACCCTCCTGACTACGATTTCTACTTCAAGGTTGTGTAACCGACGGACTAAGCCTCTCGACTGAAGAACCTTTTCTCGGACTACGACCCTCTCTAACTCCCGTCCTCTTCTCCCACTGTCTCCTACGCTACCAACCTGCCGTAGTGGTTGAGTTACGTGTACTCAAACTTGTTCGAGACCCTCGACCACTACCTGTCCCTCCGGACCGCACGACGTCAGGTACCCCAGTGTTTTTCAGCCTGAGTTGACTCGTCGACTTGTTGCTGTACTGACGAAGACACGACGTTACACGACCAGCACCCTTGGGTGGAGCTTTCGGGTGAAACGTCTTCCTCTTCGGACGGAACGGGTCCGTGATGTCACTGGTGAACTCATCCCCGGGGACACGTGGGGAGTCATTCTCGGGGAACACAGAGGTGGTTGGTTCGTGACGTCTGACCCCCGAGTGTGGTACGTTTAGGTGGGAGGGGCTCAGGACTGCTGGTCTGTAGACTCCAGTCGCACAGGCTCCCGACTCGAGGCACGTCTCAGAGGTCCCCTCCCAGGAGGGACGGAGAAGGCCGAAGATCCCCGAGCCCCGCAGGCAGGGACCCGACCACCGGCGGAGGGAGGGCAGAGCCGGAGGCAGAGGTGTGCGGGGGGAGGGCAGAGCCGGAGACAGAGGTACGCGGGGGGAGCGTAGAGACGGAGGCAGAGGTGCGCGGGGGGAGCACAGAGACGGAGGCAGAGGTGCACGGGGGGAGCGCAGAGGAGGAGGCAGAGACGCACCGAAGAGACGACGCAGAGGGGAGAAGGCACAGAATATTCCCGGACAGTGACCCAAATCCCGGCGGGGACAGGTCCTCCTTGGAATAGAGTCCAGGAAGTGAAGTCGTGTGGACGTTCCTAGAATAAAGGCCTGTTCCAGAATAGGTCTCCAAGACCGCCAGTGCTACACGCACCTCCCCTGTGGTAAGTGGTTCGTTCACCACGGAGAGCCTTTCAGTCAAAGAGGGATTTAGTCCCCCTACGTACCCGAGGGGCGGAGGGGGGTCGGTAGACCCGGGGGACGACTTGGGTCCGTGTGGTGTCGAGACTGGTACGAGTGAGCGTCGGCGTCGTCTTCCTTACCTTTGGTGGCGCTTTTACTGTCGTTCCCGTCGTCGTCTCTTTTGGTCGGGGCGTAGTCGTCCCGCTGCTGCTCTCGGTCGTGGGGGTGCTCGTGCCGTGTTTGTCGCCGGTGTCGCCGCTCTCGGTGCGTGTGGTCGTCGGAGGGACAGCAGGAGACGCGTGCCTGGGACCCAGGACGCCGGGTCCAAGACACAGGGTCCCGTACTATCGCTCCTCGGGGGGCGGGGGGTGGGGCGAGAGCGGCGGCGGTGCAGTTACCTGTACTCAAATAATAAAAAACAAATTATTTCGAGTCGACAGACGTTTGGTGGTCACAAAACTTTGCACTGTCCACACTGGGACACCTCGGCTAGACAAACGAGTAGAGTCCCCCGGGCAGCAGTGGGACGCACTTGGCGGGACATCCTTGGTCCCCACCCTCTCTTAGCGCGAGCGAGTGACAAAAACGGGCACAGGGACAATTAAGTCTACCGGTCGGAGGGACCCCTTCCAGAGACCCGACCAACGCACGCACGCACGCTTCGGCGAAGTCAGCACAGGCTGAGAAAGGGTCGGGGCACCTGACGTCGGGGCGGTCCGAGGAGACAGGTACCCTAAGAGGTCCGTTCTTGTGACCTCACCCGACGGTAAAGGAGGAGGTCGCCTAGAAGGGCTGGGCCCCTAGCTTGGGTGGAGATTGGACGTCGAGGACGGAACCGCCAGTCTCAGAAACGGTGACTCGGTGGCCCCTTCGAGGAGGGCCGTCGAATCCTGACGGACCTTCCCCTTGAAGAGGGATCTCTAACGTCCTTTCGGACATTCTGCCACGAAGAGGAGACCTGAGCCAAAAATCTTGGAAGGCGCAGGGTCTACTTCCAGGTCAAGAGGACCTTTCTACCCCAGTTCAAAAGGAACTTTCTGGTTCCACAAGGGCCCAAGACTCCTGATCGAGACAGAAGGTCCTTAAGAGGCCCCACGAAACTCCCTAATTGCAATCTTCTCTATGCACTGGTGTGCATGTTGTCTGTCGGGCACGCTGAAACTACGTACTTCGCCTCGGGGGTCTCGGTGACGAGACCCTGGCGGATCCCCCTGTCCCACCCCGCCCTCACCCTCCTCCCCAGTTCTGCCCCTCCTACGCATGTGGAGACCGACTAAGGACAACTGCACACCTTCTCTCGTAGTGGTATCACATTACGTCAATAGGACGTTAATTTTGTTTATTTGAGTTAATTTTCGTCGTTTTTTTCTTCAGAAATGACTTAAACAATGTCATCACAAAGACGAACTACTAAAACCGGTGCTCAGTACACCCCAGAATCGAGACACTGGTCCCCAGCTTGGGTGTTGGGGAACCCAACCTCTCGTTTCAGGACTGGCGACCTGACGGTCCCTTCAAGGAGTAGGTCCTCAAGATTTGGGTGGAGAGTTTCGTTATCACGTAAAGACCCCGGTGGGTCTGGACACCGGTCACCCTCCACCGAAGACAGTCCGCCAGCCTCCCAGTCTCTTCTTCGTAGCACCACCTTAAGAGTCTTGACGGAAGTAGAAAGGTCGTCTCGAAGGTCCTTTTGCTTTTTTGCGAAGAAAAGGGTCATCCGCGATATCCACTCAGAGTAGTACTCTTTCGCAACCGCTAGTTCAGGGTCTAAAAAAAAAATTTCGTTTAATTAGTCCCTCGCGAATAAGGGTGGCGTCCTTCTACTTTGCACTCTAGGAAACTCCATGGTTGTCAGGACCGTTTGACAAAGAGGAAATTTTGCATGTAGGGGTAATAAAATTTTTGTTAAATGCGACTGGATATACGTCCTCTATACTACCTTGCTTTGCCCTTTTCAGTATTAATTTTTATATCCACTTGTTTAACCCCGTCTCCCTTTTCCTCCCGTCCCTTCTACCCTGTCTCTCTCTCGACTACCGACATACACAACCTCCGACCCCAAAAGGTCGTTTTCTACGACTCCAAACCCTTGGTCCCACACTCCACAATTAATCCCTAGGGACCTTTTCTGGGGTCACGACCCTTTCTGACTTCCGTCCTCCTCTTCCCCTGCTGTCTCCCACTCTACCGACCTAACCGTAATGACTACGTTACCTGGACTCAAACCCACCTGAGACCCTCGACCACTACCTGTCCCTCCGGACCGCACGACGTCAGGCACCCCAGTGTTTCTCAGTCTGTGACTCGTTCACCTGTCGTCGTTATTACCTCCACGTGTCACCTGGGACTTGTCCCTTCGGGAAAGGAGTGTTGTACTTGTCCCTTCAGGAGAGGATCGAGACTTGTGTCTCGACACTCCAGCGGACTTGGAGGACCAGGGACCACGGACTCAGGACTCGGAGGTCCGTAAAGAACAGACAAGTCTGCGAGTGCGCCGGGCCTCAACGGAACCTTGGTCCTCCGACATCCTTCTGACTCTCCGGTGCCGCTCAGTGATCTTAGAAAACTAAATCCAGTGACGGGAGGGGCCACGCACCTTTCGTGTGGCGACGAACAGGCGGACCGGATGGACAAATCGTCTTGGTCGCACCTTGGTGCCGTGGGCGGTTTCTGGAGTTGCTGCCCACTCCGGTCGGAGCTTTCATTACAAGGAGTGCACAACCGAGAGGTCGACGAAAGTCCCACCTTTCGATGTCAAATCAGTAATTGTTGGCATTTACGCGAGAGAAGATCCTCGTTTACTCTTCTCACACCAGTAGACGAGGTCCGTATAGTTACATCTGTGTGTCTACGTACTCTTTATCTCTATGTGTGTCTGGATATTTGTGTGCGTGTGCACACTATTTGTCCCTGTGTCTGTCTGTGTGTCTGTGTGTCTGTGTGTCTGCGTCATCGTTTGTGTCTGTGTGTCCACACACACGTGTGTGTGCGTGTGTCTACGCACTGTTTGTCCCCGTGTCTGTCTGTGTGTCTGTGTGTCTGTGTGTCTGTGTGTCTGCGTCATCGTTTGTGTCTGTGTGTCCACACACACGTGTGTGTGTGTCTACGCACTGTTTGTCCCCGTGTCTGTCTGTGTGTCTGTGTGTCTGTGTGTCTGTGTGTCTGTGTGTCTGTGTCATTATTTGTGTCTGTGTCCATACACACGTGTGTGTGCGTGTGTCTACGCACTGTTTGTCCCCGTGTCTGTCTGTGTGTCTGTGTGTCTGTGTGTCTGCGTCATTATTTGTGTCTGTGTCCACACACACGTGTGTGTGCGTGTGTCTACGCACTGTTTGTCCCTGTGTCTGTCTGTGCGTCTGTGTGTCTGCGTGTCTGCGTCATTATTTGTGTCTGTGTCCATACACACGTGTGTGTGCGTGTGTCCACGCACTGTTTGTCCCCGTGTCTGTCTGTGTGTCTGTGTGTCTGCGTCATTATTTGTGTCTGTGTCCATACACACGTGTGTGTGCGTGTCTACGCACTATTTGTCCCCGTGTCTGTCTGTGTGTCTGTGTGTCTGCGTCATCGTTTGTGTCTGTGTCCATACACACGTGTGTGTGCGTGTCTACGCACTATTTGTCCCCGTGTCTGTCTGTGTGTCTGTGTGTCTGTGTGTCTGCGTCATTATTTGTGTCTGTGTCCATACACACGTGTGTGTGCGTGTGTCTACGCACTGTTTGTCCCCGTGTCTGTGTGTCTGTGTGTCGACGTCATTATTTGCGTCTGTGTGTCCATACATTCGTGTGTGCGTGTGTGTACGCACTGTTTGTCCCCGTGTCTGTCTGTGCGTCTGTGTGTCTGCGTCATTATTTGCGTCTGTGTGTCCATGCACTCGCGTGTGTGTGTGTCTACGCACTGTTTGTCCCTGTGTACTGAAGGGACCGCCGAGTCACCATTTCTTGGCTGGACGGTCTCGTCCTCCGTGCCCAAACTAGGGACCAGGCCCTTCTAGAGTGGACGACTCTTCGTTGATCTAGTGTTGGTCGTTCGGGTGCACGGGATCTCGGGCGCAGGAGTTGCTCTCTCCAGACTCGTGGTGTAGGTCTCTCGTCGGGCGAGAGAGGTCCGTCCCCTTTCCGGGGGTGTCGTTCCCTCTCGGTCGTCCCGGTGTCTCCTTATTTGTGACAGTGGGAAGTTTTCTACCCGTGTGTCAGATATCTGTGTGCACGTCATATCTATCTGTGTGTGTGTGTGCACGTCCTGGTGTCCCTGAGTGTGTGTGTGTGTGTGTCTACGTCCTGGTGTCCCTGAGTGTGTGTGTGTGTGTGTGTCTCAACGTCCTGGTGTCTCTGAGTGTGTGTGTGTGTGTGTGTGTGTGTGTGTGCGCGCGCGCGCACGTGTCTACGTCCTGGTGTCTCTGAGTGGGTCGGGACAATTACCGAAGGGTCCACCAAGTCCGCCAGTTCTTAGGTGGACGTTACGTCGTCTGGACCCAAGGTAGGGACCCACCCCTTCTGGGGGACCTCCTTCCGTGCCGTTGGGGGAGGTCATGAGAACGGACCTCTCAGGGCACCTGTCTCCTCGGACCGCCCGATGTCAGGGACCCCAGCATTTCTCAACCTGTGCTGACTCGCTGAGTGTGAAGGTGAAAGTCTCGATATTGATGCCGTCTGTTTCTACGCCCTTATTTGCCTGTGTGTGTGTCTTTGCTGTGTCTAGGTATGTGTATGTGTCTGTGTGTGCCCGTCGGTGTGTCTAAGGACCTGTGTGTGTCTGCGTGTGTGTCGTAGTCCCGGCGGGACAACGGCGTCCGAGAGTGCCGTTGTGTCACCTTGGAATAGGAATGTTCCGTCGCCAGGGGTCGGAAAAACCGTGGCCCCCAACGAAAGTGCCTTCTATTACGAAGGGGGCTCACCCCCAGCCCCCTACCACAGTCTTACTGACTTCGTGCAATGTCAATAGCGCGAGAAATAATGATACTAGTAGTGTCGTCGACGTGGAGTCTAGGAATCCGCAATCTAGGGTCTGCAACCCCTGGGGCACAGGGTTCCTCTACTCATAAGCGATTCCTCGGACCTGAGACGGACACCAGACGCCCTAGAGGGGTGTCCCTGAAGGAGTGGACCCCTTCTTTTGGCGAGAGACAGGTCCTTGGTCCTCCCGTGGTACGTGCGTCTTGTACGAGTCGAGACAAACGTCCTTCGACTCGAGCACGCGGTTGACCTTTTGGACTTGGCCGGGGAAACTCCGACTCGTTTGAGGTCCTCTGTGGTCGCGGTCGGTCATTTTGTGACTGGGCGGCACTTTAATAAGAAAGCTTGCCACCACCACCTTTGCTGAGAGTTCTCAGGGAACCTGTCGTTCCTCTAGTTTGGTCAGTAAGGATTTCATTTAGTTGGGATTTATAAGCAACCTTCCTGACTACGACTACGACTTCGAGGTTATCCCTCGTTGGTATCCCAGGTGTGCTGGGGGAGGAGCATCTTGAATCCCTTGCGAACTGAAAGGTAAATAGGAGTTCCCTACTTGTCGGTGTCCTTCTCTACTTCCGACTCTGGGCCCTCCCAGGGGTCACGTCGTCGAAGACAGAGGCACCTCAGACCCCCGTCGTGCGAGGGTCGAACACCCACCCAAGGCGTTGGGAACTTCGAGGGACTAGGCACCTCGAAGGTAATCCATTCTGACTCATTTAAGGACCGACAGACATCGTTGAGTTAGGTGCCGGGGAGACGGGAGGTACCTCCGACCCCTACCCTACTTTTCCTGGTTGGGAGATTGGTGCACGAACCAAGGAGGTCGTCGGTCGGGGGTGGAGGGTCTCGGCGGAGTAATCGTATTCGGGTCCACGCCGACCCGAACAAGACTCATTGGTTTCTACGGCAGAGTGGACGTAGTGAGTCGTTCAAGGACACCGAAGGGACCAACAGGTCGTCAATCGTGGGGTACGACGGTGATGGAACCCGTGTCCAAGCTAGGGACCAGTCCCTTGATACTAAGGGGATACGACGAAACACTCCGGTTTTTCTCTTTTTCTTTCTACAAATTGACTACCTGTGCAGTAAGCGAGTTTGGTTAACGTCGCCTCCCTGCTCTCCGGAAAGGACATGAGAGTGTACAAGGTCGGGCTCCCGACACTTAATTTCCCTGTTTTTTTCTGACCGATCTCTTTTCCGAACAAACTCTACGAGTATTCCGGAAGAGCCCTTCTTCCGAAAATCGGGGTTCCTTCGGGCTGAATGCCAAACATACGGCAAATTTGTTTGCCGCTATTTGAACGCCTCTTCGTGTTCTGTGTCCTTTACCCCAGACCCCCGAAAATCCCTCCGTGCAATACCCTTCAATCTATAAATCCTCTCAGATTACTGTCTATTGCCAGCTAGTAGTGCCTTCAGTTGGGACTTATAAGTAGTCTTCCTGACTACGACTTCGACTTCGAGGTTGTGAGACCGGTGGACTACGTTTCTCGACTGAGTGACCTTTTCTGGGGCTACGACCCTTTCTGACTCCCGTCCTCCTCTTCCCCTGTTGTCTCCTACTCTGCCAACCTACCGTAGTGACTGAGCTACCCGTACTCAAACTCGTTCGAGACCCTCTGTCGCCTCCTGTCTCCTCGGCCCACCCGACGTTAGGTACCTCAGTGTTTGTCGGTCTGTACTGATTTCGTCGAATCGTGTCTGTGTGCGTAAGAGTTTCTGTCGTTTCGAAACTCGTCGTCCCGTAACGATTATAGATGCCGCAAACCTCCTTTTTGCAAACACCTCGGTACAAAACTCACACTTAGCCCTAAAGGTCTCAAACTTTCAGAAACCTTTACAAGAGTACGAGTCCGCATACTTAATCAGTCGATCCCTACGACATTACTCATTGTGTCTGTTCCCACCGAATTTGTAGTTTTCGTTTTCGCGAGCAAGTCAGCACAGGCTGAGAAACGCTGGGACACCCGACATCGGATGGTCCGAGGAGGCGGGCACCCTAAGAGGTCCGTCTCATGACCTCACCCAATGGTAAAGGAAGAGGTCCTCTAGAAGGGTTGGGTCCCTAGCTAGGGCCCAGAGGGTGTAACGTCCGTCTGCGAAATGGAAGACTCGGTGGTCCCTTCGAATTTGTAGTCCGTAACGAATAGAGGACCAGGACCTCCGACTTTAGACTCCAGGTCCACACCCACCCCGACCAAGGAGGGCTCCGGAGAGAGGAGTCGTACATCTACCGACAGAGTAGGGGTTTAGGAGTCCTCGAGCAGGGAGACCCACACAGACACAGGAGTAGAGAGGAATACTCCTGGGGTCAGGACACCCTAGTCCTGGGTCGGATCACTGGAGTAAAACTTTTTCGCTTTCACAGTCACCGAGCCAGCACAGACTGAGAAAACGCTGGGGCACCTGACACCGGGTGGTCCGAGGAGACAGGTACCCTAAGAGGGTCACTCTTGTGACCTCACCCAACGGTAAAGGAGGGGTCCCCTGGAAGGGGTGGGTCCCTAGCCAGAGGACACAGAGGACGTAACCGTCCGTCTCAGAAATGGGGACTCCGAGGACCCTTTGGGGAGGAGACTGGACTGGACGAGACATGTCTTGGAGCAGAGGTTTGTGTCGGCGCAAAACTCCAGGGTCTTCAGTCCCGAGCTGGACACCCTGTCAACTCGGCCATTGACATGTGCCTTGAAAGAGAAGAGGGAGAAGTAGACGCCAAAAGAGACGCTACCACGTGCGTCCCGTGGGGCCTCAACTCTGTACGACTTCCGACCGCACCACACTTAGGTACCACACTTAGGCACCACACTTAGGCACCACACTTAGGCACCACACTTAGACACCACACTTAGGCACCACACTTAGGCACCACACTTAGGCACCACACTTAGACACTGCACTCCTCCGACGGAGACGAGAGTGCCCAGGGTCTGCGTCCTCGGCGCAAACTCCCGGCGGCCGGCCCTCCCCGTCCCACCACAGGCAGGAGTCGTAGGGAGAAAGACGCAGAGCCTTCAACATTACTTGAAATTAACGCTCGGGAGAGGACACGATACCGGAGTTAAATCAGAGGTAGTTTTAATCGATTTTAGGTACCCCAACTAAATAACGCAAACGTTGCCGGCACGAGTTCCTTGCATTAAGGAGGACTTTTACGGTGTACGGCAGCCTTGTCCTTCGGTTAATCCCTGGGCTCCCACTATATACTCGTAAAATTGGTCGTCAAATGAATTATAGGGGTAATTTGTTCTGAGAAACGTAATTAGTAAAGTAAGAGGACGTCAGATATTCCGGGAAATTAACGACGAAGTTACTCGGGACACAAAGTCAGGTTTAAGTTAGAGCCTAGCCCTCTCTCTCTACGAAACGTCCGGAGGCGACGGGTCGACGGTCCTCGACAGTCTACACTAGTGCGTCCAAAAGTGCAGGGAGTGTCAGAGTAACCTCGAGGCACTCTAACTGTCTTTGGGACGTGTGACACACACACACACACCACTCTCCCTCTCTCTCTTACACACACACACCACACCCCCTCTCTCTCTTACACACACACACACTCGCACACACCACAACCCCTCTCTCTCTTACACACAGACGTCCCGCCCCTTTCCTACACACACACACACACCCCCCTACACACACGCACACACACACACTACACACACGTACACACACGTCGTCCCTTTACACACACACCTTATACACACACGCACACACACCTCACACACACACACCTTACACACACGTACACACATATGCCGTCCCTTTACACACACACCTAACACACACACACACACACCCTACACACACGTACACACACGTCGTCCCCTTACACACACACCTTACACACACGTCGTCCCTTTACACAGACACCTTACACACACATACACACACGCCGTCCCTTTACACACACGCACACACATGTTTCAGACACGTACATACACCGCACCTTTGTTCTCCCCCGGGTGAGTGTTAAGATTCCGGTTGTCGGGGTGGGAGGCAACGTGATGACTAATTAGTACAATCAATGATAGTGTCTGTTACGAAGTAAAAGTAACAATGGTGTTTATTATGCAATTAACTACTAAGAGTACAGTAATAAACTTGGGCCCTGATTTTGCGCCTCCGTGCGGGAGGACAACGTGGCTTTCAAGAGCAAGACTACTCGTTTCCTGTCTACCTTTGCAGAGTCCCGGACGGGTCTTTGACCCCGGCCCCCCGGCGCACCCCGGACCCTTGGCACCGACCCGGGTGTCGGCCTCCGGGGCCACGACCCGCCCGGACCGGGCCGTGCAGGACACGGGCGGGGTGTAGGACCCCCTAGAGTGCCGACGAAAGGAAGGGGTGCAGACGATAATCTGCCGGTCCCAGGACCCCAGAGCTACGGGGGGAGACCCCACCCCACCGGCACCCTGTCCTTTAGCCCCTCTTCGAGCGCCCTTACGGCACCAGCTCCCGCTAACCTGGGCCTTCGGAGGAGACACCCACCGGACCCGGGGGAAAGGAGCCGGTCTTTGAGTTCCGCCTCGCACCTCGGGACCGGGAGTATAAAGAACGAGTCGCACTTTTGGACCGTCTCTCTAGGCGACGGGGGGAGGAGGGGGCGGTGGGGGTCCGGAGCCCCTGGGTTGAAGTCCCACCTAAGAACACGTTACTCACACACACGACCGCCCTCAGTCTTTCTCGGCGACCTGGACACACAACCGACTTTTCGACCAATCCGTGGGACCCGGAGTGGACGGTCGGGGAGTGCGACACACACACACACACACACACAGACACACAGGGGGTCCCTGGACAAAGGGTGAGGAAAAAGAGCGACACCGGTTCACGGTCGGAGGTGCCCACCGGCATCTGAGACCGGGTCCGGTAGGTTACCTCGTGTCCCCAAACAGTCCCTCGCTTCGTATCTGAAAGTCAGTCCAGGTCGTTAGAGTGAGGACCCACACTCATGTGCACATAGTTTTTCTTCTTACGTGTGTTTTGAAACCTGCACGCTCAAGTGCCGTCGCGATGAGAGTCGTCAGTCTTTCACCTTCGGTCGGTTCACCGGTACCCACCCACCCACCAACCGACCTACCCACCCACTTTCGTTCCTACTACCTACCTACGTACCGCCCACCCACTTCCCACCCACCCACCCACTTCCCACCCATCCACCTACCTACCTACCCACCTACCTACCCACCCACCCACTTCCCACCCATCCACCTACCTACCTACCCACCCACTTCCCACCCATCCACCTACCTACCTACCCACCCACTACCCACCCATCCACCTACCTACCTACCCACCCACTACCCACCCATCCACCTACCTACCTACCCACCCACTACCCACCCATCCACCTACCTACCTACCCACCCACTACCCACCCATCCACCTACCTACCTACCCACCCACTACCCACCCATCCACCTACCTACCTACCCACCCACTACCCACCCATCCACCTACCTACCTACCCACCCACTACCCACCCATCCACCTACCTACCTACCCACCCACTACCCACCCATCCACCTACCTACCTACCCACCCACTACCCACCCATCCACCTACCTACCTACCCACCCACTACCCACCCATCCACCTACCTACCTACCCACCCACTACCCACCCATCCACCTACCTACTTACCTACCCACCTACTCACCTACTTAATACCTACCTACCTACTACCGACGTACCCACCTACCTACTAGCTCCCCACCCACCTACCTACCTACAAACACACCCACCCACCTACTTACTACCTACCTACCTACCTACCTACCTACCAACCCACCAACCGACTTATGTGCCTACTACTACCCACCCACCCACCTACACGTCTACCTACCTATAACCTACCTACCGACCCACCTACCTACCTACGGACCCACCTACTACCCACCCATCCACCTACCTACCGACCCACCTACTACCTACCGATCCACCTACCTACCTACCCACCCGCTAACAACGTACGTACCTACCCAACAACCCATCCACCCAACAACCCACCCACCTACCTACCTACAAACACACCTACCCACCTACCTACACACCTACTACCCACCCATCCACCTACCTACCTACCTACCCACCTACTCACCTACCTACTACCTACCTACCTACTACCGACGTACCCACCTACCTACTAGCTCCCCACCCACCCACCTACCTACAAACACACCCACCCACCTACTCACCTACTTACTACCTATCTACCTACCGACCCACCGACTACCCACCCATCCACCTACCGACCGACCCACCTACTAACAACATACGTACCTACCCATCCACCTACCCAACAACCCACCCACCCACCTACCTACAAACACACCCACCCACCTACTCACGTACTTACAACCTACCTATCTACCTACCAACCCACCTACTACCTATCTACCCACCTACTACCCACCCATCCACCTACCTACCGACCCACCTACTAACAACGCACGTACCTACCCATCCACCTACTGTCTACCCACCCCCCCACCTACCTACAAACACACCCACTTACTCACCTACTCCCCTACTTACTGCCTACCTACCTACCGACCCACTTATGTGTCGCACCCCTAGGTAGGTGAGTCACCTCATAGTGCGTCGGTACTTTTCCTCCCTTCGACACTGGGTCCGGTGTGACACCGACCTGAAACTTGTGCCCCACGAGTGCCTGCCTCCGTCTGCGTCCTGTGTGTCACCCACCACGGCGAATATCCCTTCAGGACGTGTCGGTTTCGGTGTCCGTCTTTAACCCAATCTCCACGGTCCCCGACCCCCTCCCCTCCCCCTCTCTGACGAGTACCTCTTCCTACAGGAAACCCCCCCACTCTTGCAAGACCTTGGTCTACCTCCACCACCGACGTGCGTGACACTTGGGGGATTCGGTTCGGGGTGACCCACCTTGGCAGGTGAAATAAATAACATAAAGTAAAAATTATGTGTAAATAAATGAAATTAACCTCCGACTAATGAAATGTTATGACATAACCAAAACGGTATATAGTTGTACTTAGGTGGTGTCCATGTGTGCACGAGGGGTAGGACTTGGGGGGACGGAGACTTGACAGGTGAAATTTTACCCGTTTTGGTTTTTTTTTTTTTTTTTTTTCCCATTTTGGTGCTTAAACTACAGTACTCTAAGTACTTCTTAAAAACACAATACAACTAATCTTTAATTGACCAAGAGTCACCCTCCCTTGGGAGGAGCAGATCGGAATGCTCTTGGTCGAGTTTAGTCCGGGGAACCGTTGGTATCTGCCTACCTACCTACCACCTACATGCTCTCAGAGTAAAAAAAAACAACCGAATACAAAGTAGATACTCTTCGGAAGTTCGGACCGACTGGACAGGTGTGGTGGCCGAGTGGTTTTCGTCATCTTTTGCGTCGGAGAATATTCTACGAGTCCTTCCCGGGGCTCCTAGGTGGGTGGACACCGGGAACCCTGCGGAGGGGGCCCTTGGACCGACACCCAGTCGTCTCTGACGCTACAGTGCACACAGAGGGACGGACCAACTCCCGTGGATTCGGGTGTCGACCTGGACTACAGGTGCGGTGTCTGACCCTCCCCGTCCAAGAGACTCGCTCCAATCCAGTGGTCCTGTGACAGTTCCTCCCTCAAATCGGTCTCTCTCGGGACGCTGGCACTGTTCGAAACCTTCAAAGGAACGATGCGTCCGTCCGTCCGTTCCCCTCGTTCTTCCGAAAAGGTACAACCGCCCCTTCTCGCAGCCGATCTTACCTTTCGAAGTGAAAGTCGACTGTACTTAGTCTTCTAGCCTGCGATTGAAAGGTCAGTCCCGCTCCTTTCGTCTTTTTTACCACGTTTACTCGAATAAGTGCTCTGTCTTTCTCGTAAAGTCTACGTCGACAACTTGACGATTTAGTACAGACTGAGAAACACTGGGGCACCTGACATCGGGTGGTCCGAAGAGGTACCCTAAGAGGTCCGTTCTTATGACCTCACCCAACGGTCCAGGACGAGGTCCCTTTAGTTGATATTAGGATATTTTTTTAAAGAAATTTTTTCTTCTTTACCCGAGACCCCTTCGACTTACAGAGTCTACCCGTACCTCTCTGAATTATGAAACGTGTACACAGGAGGTAGTTTGGTGGTCGGAGACCTCCCACCCCCTGTACCCGTGGGAACAAGTTGGACCTCCTCCCAAACATTCGGAAATGACAGGTTCCTTGTCCCTTGGAGCTATTTCACCGCGGACGACAAAGGAGTCGAAAAACAAAAAGAACTACGTACACCACTGGATATATCTTCCAATCTAATACAAAACCCAGTGCAAACCTCCGAATGTCCTAGAATCGAAGGGCTAGTCCCTACCTTAGGGACGAGGTACGCGACCTTCGAGCCTCAAGATTGAGGACCTGACGACCCCTTCGGGGATCTTTACAATCTGAATAAAAAATCCTAATTGACAATACCCCATACCAACAAAACGCTACGGTGCAACCAAAAGCGACCCGTCGTCTTACTTAGTAGACATGGACCCATGTACGCAGTCGGAGACACAAACCCAAAGGAAAGGTAAACCCAGTGTTTCGCGACTCGCCTCAAAGGGCACGACACGTCGTACAAGAGGAATCAATAGATAAAGTGCACGGACGAGTCAGCGAAGTCCGCACAGGCTGAGAGACACTGGGGTACCTGACGCCGGGTGGTCCGAGGAGACAGGGACCGTAAGAGGTCCGTTCTTATGACGTCACCCAACGGTAAGGGAGGAGGTCCCCTAGAAGGGCTGGGTCCCTCGCTCGGGTCCAAAGGGCGCGACGTCCGCCTAAGAAGGGTGACTCGGCGGACCCTTCGGGGAGATAAAATGTGCATCATAGCGTCATGTGCACGCAAGTCGGGTGAGAGGGTCGAGTGGGACACATGGGAAGGGGGAGCTGCGGGTACGTCAACAACAGATGTCGCGACGGAAAGAGAGACGAAACGTTTGTTTAAGCAGAGATTCCAATCTAAAGATTCTCTTTAATTTTCTACCGATATATATGTACGTCGGTGTTACAGAAAGGTGCGAGTCTTGGGTCGTAAATGTCTCGTGAGTCTGTCAGACACTCTAAAATTCCTTTTCTTGCTTCGACTTTTTCTTTTTTTTTCGCCGTAATTGTTCTTCTCTCTGGGGAGACTTTCCGACTTGTTTACGAAAGAGCCACGACGACTCGCCTGAACTCCTCCATTCGTGCCACCACACACCTAGAGCCTGGGGTAGAAGAAGGTTTGCTCCGCCGAAGGGTGTGCCCCTCCGCCCCTTAGCACAGACTTTAAGAGCTGGCGTTTTGCCCGGACTGAAACCCTTTCCGCTCGTAGTCATTAAACGTCCCGTGGAAATTCCCTCCACATTGTCGGACGAGTTGTTTATATTACTCTCTGGATAAGCAACGGGAAGAAAGAACTTTGGTCACGGACTCTTTTTTTTTTTTGGTGTTTGGGTCGGAACGGGGACTCGACATTTGCAGACCAAACATAAGTACGACGTATCTAAACGTTAAAAATTTGTCGATCTGGACAAAAGGATTCGATAAGTGTATGGATCACCTGTGGACAACACAAAACCCAATTAGTCGCTTATCTATTAACCCGCTGTCCGTGGGGCTGGAGGACTTGGTTCCGACGCAGTTGCCTACAGGCTCCGCTTAGCGTTTGTGTGTGTCTCTTTGGGTGCTCGCACAAACGTTGCCGTCTCGCGCAGGAAAAGATCCTAAAAATAATGAAATTCGCAGCGCAGTGCACGTCTGCTTTCCAAGAAGAGAGGACCGGACTTATATATTCGCCGTAAGGGGAGTCAGGCATAAGGCCCCGGGAAGGGCTCTTCGTAGACTGTCAGAACAACATTTAACGGAATTTGTACGAAGAGGGTCACCGTACAACTCTACGTAGGTAATCGCTAATAATATTTGTCCTCCAAAGCTCTCGCCGAAAGGAAAAGAAAAGAAAAGAAAAAAAAAATACCAGGGGTCCGTGTGGCTCTTGACTTGGTGGCCGTCCTGGCACAGTATAAAAGACTGGGTCTAACGCCATGAGATCTCCCCTTTCGTCCCCTTTTCGTCCTGGACCCACACTCGAGACCCGGGCCTCCGCCAACCAGCTGAGCAAAGAGACTGGAGACGCCCCCGCCGGACCGAGGCACTATAACTCCCGGATCTCCCGGTACACAGGGCCCCGAGTCCCTAGAGTGCCCACGTAGTCCCCGGGGGAGTACTCGATAAAACCACGAAAAGAAGAGGATTACCCCTCTTTTCGTCTCCGTCTTCGTTTCTACCGCACCGGGCACAACGTCGACCCTATGGCCGTTCAAGGGGACGAATGCCTAATAGGGTACCTGGAGTAGCGGCGGAAGGGGTGTCTGTGGTCCTACTTCGGTCATTCCAACAAGGTCTCACAAATGTGCTCTTTTCAGTCTAAACAGACTTCGGATTGAGATTACGATTGGAAGGCGTGCTCAAGAAAGGTCGTAGCGAGTCTTTCCCCAGGGGAGAGTAGGCTTGGAGTCCGAAACCCTTTCCTGCCTGCACGGGGACCTCTTCCACGGCTTTCGTAAGTCCGTCTGAGTAGACGTGTGGAGCCAGCTGTCCTTGCAGAATAATTGCCCCGGCTCACGCACGACTCAACGAGTCAACTCGGGTTGAGACGCTGGGCCATTGACGTCGGGCGGTCCGAGGAGGCAGACCCTAAGAGGTCCGTTCTTCCGACCTCACCCACCGGTACGGGCCGAGGTCCTACACGTAAAGTACACGGGACTTACATGCTCCCAGCCAGGGGTGGCGTGCGGGGTGAGTGTATGGTGGTCGAGGGGTTTACATTTATAGTCGACGTGCGAAGTCTGGATTACTGGGGAAATTTTGTGTGTACATTGACACAGGTTTTTTTCTTTTGGTTGTTTTATCTTGAATTTTTATCAAAGTTAATAGGAAGACATTTTACGTCGGCGCGGTACGGAAACTGTCGATATATTTACCCAAAATAATTCGGCGGGTAATGCCCGACACTACTAAAGCATAAGGAAAACACAGCGCGGCAGCAGTAGCCCCAGACGCCCCTCAGCCCTCAGGGAAGAGAAGTAAAGGGCGTAACTAAGAACGCAACTCTCCCGATGTAACTTATTAATTATGTGAAGGGTACTACCTACCGAGCGCACCGGCTCTATAATCCAATAGTTAGTGCTGGGTGAACAAGATTACATTAGTATAACTTTTGCACAGTCCTCGACAAATAGGTACCTACTGCTCCCCGTCCGCAGGGCCCTGAGGCAGAGGTCGGTGCCGGCCCTCGTCGCCCTCAACCCCCTCGGGGGAAACACGAATCTTTTGGGATGCCTAAGGAAGCCGAAGGTCGGCGGCGGGGCAACGACACAAGGGCGCGCACGCACGACTCAGCGAAGTCAGCGCGGACTGAGACGTTGGAAGACCTGACGTCGGGCGGTCCGAGGAGGTAGGCACCCCTAAGAGGTCCGTTCTTGTGACCTCACCCAACGGTACGGGAGGAGGTCCCCCAGAAGGGGTGGGTCCCTAACTTGGGGCCAGGGGACGTAGCCGTGCGTCTAAGAATTGGCGGACTGGAGGTCCCTTCGGAAGAGGTAGAATATTACCGTGTTTACGTGGTGCTTTTTTACCTTTGGTGGGAGAAAATTGGGATTAGTGGGGGATCTCCGGGGTGAAGGATTGTGGTAGGGTGACGCCCCCTGTCTCGAAGGTGTATGTTTAAACCCCTCCCGACTCACGAGTTGTAAGTCTTTGGATTCTAGTACCGTAGACCGGGGTAGTAAAGTACCCTTTATCTACCCCTTTGTCACCTTTGTCACAGTCTAAAATAAAACCCCCCGAGGTTTTAGTGACGTCTACCACTGACGTCGGTACTTTAATTTTCTACGAATGAGGAACCTTCCTTTCAATACTGGTTGGATCATCGTATAATTTTTCGTCTCTGTAGTGAAACGGTTGTTTCAGCCAGATCAGTTCCGATACCAAAAAGGTCACCAGTCCATACCTACACTCTCAACCTGACACTTCTTTCGACTCGCGACTTCTTAACCACGAAAACTTGACACCACGACCTCTTCTGAGAACTCTCAGGGAACCTGACGTTCCTCTAGGTTGGTCAGGACCCATAAGAAACCTTCCTTACTACGATTTCGACTTTGAGGTCATGAAACCGGTGGAGTTTCTCAACTGCGTAACATTTTCTGAGACTACGACCCTCCCTAACCCCCGTCCTCCTCTTCTCCTGCCGTCTCCTACTCTACCGACCTACCGTAGGGGCTGAGTTACCTGCACTCAGACTCACTTGAGGCCCTCAACCACTACCTGTCCCTCCGGACCGCACGACGCTAAGTACCCCAGCGTCTCTCAGCCTGTACTGACTCGCTGACTTGACTTGACTCACGATTCAGTGGACAAAGTACTGACTGAGAAACGCTGAGGCCCCTGACATCGGGCGGTCCGAGGAGGTAGTACCCTAAGAGGTCCGTCCCTAGGACCTCACCCAAAGGTTCGGGAAGAGGTTCAAAAGAGGTTTAACGGACCGTAACGAGACATGTGTTCACGCAGAACAAGTGGACTTAGCACCACTAAAAGTGTCGAACTGTTTGCTGTCTCGGCTCTACTGAACCGGCGCAAAACCGCAGACTAAGACCGTCCACAGCCGTGTCCCCGGCGGGGGCAGCACCTCTACGGACTCCCACTGGCGCGCAGGGAGTCAACGTGTACCTGAGACACCCATCTCGACACCCCGGATTAGCAGGAACGTCGTCCCAATGGTCCGGGGTGTCGCTGGGACTTCGGCCCACCCGTACTCCCTTCTACAGTCCGTGGTGGGGTCCCTACGGTCCATCCTCTGGTCTTCGTTTGGGGTCCGGTCCGACCTGGGACCCCGTGGACCCTCCTCTGTAGGTGTAAAGGACTTCGCCCCGTCTGTCCTCCACGGTGAGGGTCTCTGCCTTAGTCGAGTCGACACGTCTGGTCCCTACCTGGGCAGGACCCTAAGTGAAGTGGGGGTTCTGTCCCTCGTCTGCGATCCCGTAGGTTGGGTCTTTCGTTCAGTGAGTGTGTGGGACGGGTGGCGGACGGGTCACGGACTTGAACTTTGTTACACAGGAGGCACTGGACTGGAGGTCGGTTGAGAGAGGGGTAGAGGACCGGAGAGGGGTAGTGGACCGGAGGTCTATCGAGAGAGGGGGTAGTGTACTGGAGGTCTATCGAGAGAGGGGGTAGTGGAGTGAAGGCCTGTAGAGGGGGTAGTGGGCTGGAGGCCTACTGAGAGGGGTTGAGGACTGGAGGCTGCTGAGAGGTAGCTAGTTGGAGGTCTACTGAGAGGTAGTTGGCTGGAGGTCGGTTGAGAGAGGGGTAGTGGACCGGAGGCCTGCTGAGAGGGGGAGTGGACTGGAGGTCTGTCGAGAGAGGGGGTAGTGTACTGGAGGTCTATCGAGAGAGGGGGTAGTGGAGTGAAGGCCTGGAGAGAGAGGGGGTAGTGGGCTGGAGGCCTGCTGAGAGGGGTAGCGGACTGGAGGTCTGCTGAAAGGGGGTAGTCGAGTGTAGGTCTGTTGAGGGGTAGTGGACTGGAGGTCTGCTGAGAGGGATAGTGGGCTGGAGGTCTGCCGAGAAGGGTAGTGGACTGAAGGTCTGTTGAGAGAGGGGTAGTGGACTGGAGGTCTACTGAGAGGGGTAGAGGACTGGAGGTCTACTGAGAGGGGTAGAGGACTGGAGGTCTGTCGAGAGAGGGGTTAGTGGAGTGAAGGTCTGTAGAGAGAGGGGGTAGTGGACTGGAGGTCTGTCGAGAGGTGTAGTGGACTGGAGGTCTGTTGAGAGGTAGTGGGCTGGAGGTCTGGTGAAAGGGGTAGTGGGCTGGAGGTCTGCCGAGAGGGGTAGTGGTCTGGAGGCCTGCTGAGAGGCAGAGATTGGAGACCTGCTGAGAGGGGTAGTGGACTGGAGGCCTGTTGAGAGAGGTAGTGGACTGGAGGTCGGTTGACACAGGGGACAGTGGACTGAAGTCGGTTAAGACAGAGGGTAGGTACCCGAGAAGGAAGACGTTTAAGAAGTCTCCGTGACCGAGTCACTGGGTTACCAGTGAAGTCCCGTAGACTTTTGACGGATCTCCGAACCCCTTCATTTAACTTTTTAGCGGTTATGAAAGGTGGGACACGAATGTTAACGATAAGTGGGACCCAGTCTCCGGGACGGAGAGACACAAGACTACGAGTGTGATACTGTGTTTGTCCTCAGTCCGCGGTGCGTGTATTCCACACGCACTTTGAAAGACCACTTGACAGCTATTGGAGTCGATACGTCCACTACGGAGAGATTCTAGTCTTTCGTTTCTCCTCGATTTCTCGGAGAACTAGTCCCACTTTGCTCTCGCACTTTTTCGACAGAATTTTGAGCCGTAAGTCTTGTGCTTCTGGCACCGTAGGCCGGGGCAGTGAGTTACCGTTTACGTTCCACTTTCGACCCTCGTCACTGTCCCAGGGGAGAACCCTCGTCACTGTCCCAGGGGAGAACCCTCGTCACTGTCCCAAGGGGAGAACCCTCGTCACTGTCCCAGGGGAGAACCCTCGTCACTGTCCCAAGGGGAGAACCCTCGTCACTGTCCCAGGGGAGAAACCGAGTCTTTAGTGCACCCTACCACCGACGTCGGTACGTACTTTCCGGCACGAGGAACCCCCCTTTCGCCGCTGGTTGGATCTCTCGTACGCTTGTTCGTCTCTGCGGTGAAACGGCTGAATCCAGGCAGATCAGCTTCGGTACCAAAAGGGTCACCAGCACACACCTACACTCTCAACCTGTATTTCTTCCGACTCGCGGCTTCTTAACTACGACAACTTGACGCCACAACCTCTTCTGAGAACTCTCAGGGAACCTGTCATTCCCCTCGGTTGATCAAGTAGGATTTCCTTTAGTCAGGACTTATAAGTGACCCTCCTGACTACGACTTCGACTTCGAGGTTATGAAACCGGTGGACCACGCTTCTTGACTGAGTAACCTTTTGTGTGACTACGACCCTTTCTAACTTCCGTCCTCCTCTTCCCCCGCTGTCTCCTACTCTACCGACCTGCCGTAGTGGCTGAGCTACCTGTACTCAAACTCGTTCGAGGCCGTCAACCACCACCTGTCCCCTCCGGACCGCACGTCGTCAGGTACCCCAGTGTGTCGCGACCTGTGCTGAATCGCTGACTGGCGTACGTTATATTTAAATGTACGAAAGTATGAGTATGTTAATAGATAATACTTGAATATATAGATATATTAAGGGATGAGGTCATAAGAACGGACCTCTTAGGGGTACCTGTCCCTCGGATGACATCAGGGTGGGCACCCCACCGTTTCAGCCCGTGGTGACTCGCGGATTCGTGTCGTGCATTGATATTATACACACTTTCACAATCAGTGGGAACCGGTGGGGTTCCCGATATCGGGTGGTGTGAGGAGACAGGTGTAAACTAAAGGAAATCCTGTCTGACCAACTTAGAGGAACACAGGATCCCTGAGAGTTCTCGGAAGCGGTTGTGGTGTCAAGTGTTCGTAGTTAAGGAACCAAGAGTCGGAGGAAATACCGGGTTAAGAGTGTAGGTACGTACTGGTGACCTGTTTACTATCGAAACTGATCTACCTGGAAACAGCCGTTTCACTACAGAGACGAAAAATTATGTGACAGATCCAACCAGTATCGAAAAGAAGGTTCCTCGTTCGCAGAAAATTAAATAAAGATACTTTCGAGGGATTACTCCCGATGTTGAGTCCGTAGGTCAGGACTATCCTACAGACGAGCTTGCGTGCCACCTTTCTGACTACCTGTTTATTGTCCCTCTATTTCGTGTCCATGAACGAACGTGTGTGCACACGTGTGACCACGGGTGCCGTTGTGGCCCCCACAGTCTCTAAGACCGAGGCGACTTTGCGAGGAAGGCGGGTGTTCCAGTGAACACCGTTATTAGTCGACTAATCTTCACATTAGATAGTACGTGCATTATCGTTAAATCACACCCTCAAATTACGTCGAACCAAATTAGTAATCGAGGCCGGACAGTCGGCGCATTGGGTGTTCCCTGGCGCCCAGACGTGCTGAATCGTCCGCTGGGGACTGGGGGACCTCGTCTTCCGTACGGAAGCTCCGTCTTAATCCTGTGTGGCACCCGGTCTGGGTGAGTGGTTGTTAATAATCGGAAATGTCGGCCTGACAGTAAAATCGTTCTTTTCTCCCGTGTTTCCCATTTTTTCTCTTTCTTTCTTTCTTTCGGATCACGGAGCATGTACCACTTCTCGATTGTAAGTGAGGTCTGGGTCGAAGTCCCCCTTTGCGTCACTTAGTCTCGGAACAGGGTCCCGCGGGGTCGTCGTTCGACAAGAACAACTGACTGGCCAACGCCGAAGAGACGACTGAAGGTCCGCACCCTGACTCTGTTTCTCCGTTCCTTCCCCACCCTTCCCGAAGCCCCCCGCGAGCACCATTTCTTGGGTGGACGGTCACGTCCTCTACTCTGCCTTCTCTGTCCTCACGCTAGGGACCCAGCCCTTCTGGGGGACCTCCTCCCGTACCGTTGGGTGAGGTCACAAGAACGAACCTCTTAGGGTACCTGTCCTCGGACCGCCCGACGTCAGGTGCCCCAGTGTTTCTCAGCCTGTGTTGACTCGCTGACTGTGGGCCATTGCGACCCCCCTGCTGCGTGTAGGCACCGATGCTCGACTCAAAGCCGACCTTAGACAACCGAGGTTGAAGAGACTCGTCACAGCCATCTCCCTCAGACACTACGACTTTGGATCCCACGGTGACGGAGTGTTTGGACTTGCGTTCGGGGAAAGCCTCTGACCACCACGGGTCGGGGACGAGCGGTCACCGCAGGCGAGCGTTGGGGTCCTACAAACGTGTGCGAGGAGGACGCAGACCTTAGGAACGAGGACCATTTTCGCGAAAGATCTCCAGCCGGGACGTCTCCTCGACAGGGACTGGTGGTGGGCGGGCGGGGCCGGGACGAGACGTGGGCAGTCGGACAGGGGTGGTGTCCTGAAAAGTCACGCCCTTAACTTCGGGGCACTCGTGCTGCGGGGCAATGGACGCACGGTAGAAGGTGTAAGAGGAGGACTGTTGTACCGGAGCCTCGTGCGCGACGACTTAAAGAATGACAGCCCCCACGGTCGGACCCCGTCCGCGACCCCAAACCCCAAACGTCGTCCCACACACGGCCACTCCCACCGATGGAACCCCTGGGTGCATGTGCGACTGCACCAAAGGCCCGGACCGCTTCTTGGGATCCTTGACCACAGACCCAGGAGAATCCCGAGCCCACGGTGACTCGCCCCAAGGAACGTTTCGTTTGTCACCGGCCGTTCAACGAAACGACGAGACAGTCGGCGACTCAGACACGCCGAGGTGTCTGACGTCGGGCGGTCCGAGGAGACAGACACCCGAAGAGGTCCGTTCCTACGACCTCACCCAACGGCAACGGAAGAGGTCCCGTAGAGGGACTGGGTCCCTAGCTTCGGTCCAGAGGGTGTGACGTCCGTCTAAGGAAGGGCAAGCTAGGAGGCACCTAAGGAATTGACCGGACCTGCCCCTCACAAGGGCTTGAGCAGAAGCATCGGCGAACCCTGTTTGCTCACAGAACGACGAAAAGCTGGGGGCAAATACCCCGGACGCCCCCGACTACCTCCCCTGCTCCCCCACCGACACCGGAGGTCCCAGAGTCTCGAGTGCAGCAGAACCGACCTCGAAAGGGAGCTTTATTGCACTCCTCCGACCTTTCCCTCGCCAACCGTACCTCTACGACCGCGCCAGGGGCAGGCAGAGGCGGAGACTAGTAGGGGCGACGAGGGAAGGGAGCAGTCTAAAACTGACATTGACTACGCACGCACAAAACAAACGCCAGTCCGGAGGAATGGACTGGGACAAAGATTAATAAAAGCCCGACTAAAAAGTGAAGACACAGAGGGACAGAGACGACTTTAAAGTAGAGAAGGGGTTTACCTTCAAAGGCGCCCCGTCCTCCGCGGAGGGAAGGATCGTAGGGGTCCGCGTAACAGGCGAATCTGTTCTTAGCGCGACGCGAGAGACGAATATTTCTACGTAATTACGGGCCAGTTTTAGGTAATTAATACTGCTTGCCGACCAAAGGACCCATAATCACCGCCCCTTGACTATAAGTAATGGAAAGAGGCCCAGACAAGTAGAAAAGAAAGATGGGACCTGGTATCTAAAGACGGAAATTCCTATGACTAGCACTTTAAAAGAATTTTTTTCGTTTCAGAAGTTGTTTCATATTTTATACCGCCATTACATATTTTTCTGTGACCCCAAAGGGGCCACCGAGTCACCATTTCTTGAGTGGACCGTTACGTTCCTCTGTGTCTTTTACACTCAAACTAGGGACCCAGCCCTTCTAGGGGACCTCCTCCCGTACCGTTGGGTGAGGTCATAAGAACGGACCTCTTAGGGTACCTGTCTCCTCGCTCCGTCCGATATCAAGTACGCCAGGGTTTCTCCACCTGTGCTGACTCCCTGATTGTTGTATTTTATTCGGAGTTCCATATTTTATACGATATTCCGTTTTTATTCGACGTTCCTATGTAAATCTGTTGCTTCGATGTTCCTACACACATATGTTCTACATATTACTCGATGCCTATGTATGATATGTCGTCGCCGTTATATCGGTCATAAAGTATTATTGGCATTTACCTCATATTGGAAATTTTTATTAGTGAGAAACAAGAATTGTCTGTGATCGAGGAATCTTCCTTTAGACACTGTTTGGATCTGTCACATAACTTTTCGTCTCTGTAGGGAAACGGTTGCTTCTAGGTAGATCAGTTTCGATACCAAAAAGGTCATCAGTACATACCTACACTCTCAACCTGGTTTTTCTTCCAACTCACGGCTTCTTACCTACGAAAGTTTGACACCATGACCTCTTCTGAGAACTCTCAGGGAACCTGACGTTCCTCTCGTTGGGCCAGTTAGGATTCCCTTTATTTGGGACTTATAAGGAACCTTCCTGACTACGACTACGACTTCGAAGTTAGGAAACCGGTGGACTACCCTTCTCGACTGAGTGACCCTTTCCGGGACTACGACCCTTTCTGACTTCCGCCCTCCTCTTCCCCCGTCGTCTCCCACTCTACCAACCTACCGTAGTGGTTGACCTACCTGTTCTCAACCTTGTTGGAGGTCCTCTGTCACTTCCTGGACCTTCGGACCGACAGCACGACGGCAGGCACCCCAGTGTTTTTCACTCTGTGCTGAATGACTGACTGGTCGTTGCCGAGAATTGTACACGCTACTGGAGTCGCAGCATAAACATCTGAAAAGCTTATTCCAAACTGTCTCTAGGTACCACTCTTTATGTGACTTGCAGTACTATGTGATGTGTGTTCTAAACTACTTTGACCTCGTTTTCATAATTACTTTAGGTTTCGGATTTTTTTCTTAGTGACAAAACGAGAAACCCGGACATGTTGTAGGGGTGAAGGGACGTGTCGCCGCACACACTGCCAGGTGGGTACCGTAAGATAGAAACCCCTTTAAACTCCTTGATATTTCTTGATTTGACTGTACCTATGGAAAAAAAACAACAACAAGGTACAGTGGACCAAAAATAATAATAAGGACCTGGGGTCTACACGTCTAGTCCTTTATCCAGTGAACAGTACCCAAAACTCCAAAACCTTGTTTTTTCATCTACCAATGTTTCATAAGAGACGTCATTTCATTATTCCTTCGACAAAGGATCAAGCTCCCTCTAAAGTACATACAAAAACGAGCGTCTTCCCTCCGTCCACTGACGACCCGCGTACGGCGACTAATAAGAATGCCGACGAAAGGGTTTAGTCACCTGCGACCGTTTCCCCCACGGTCCCCAGGAGTGTCACCGCTGAAAGACGGTTATCGGTCCTGGAGGACCCACGTTGGGTCCCGTCTCTCTCCTGTCACACGACTAAATTTTCGGAAATAACTTAAACGATGTTATAACGAAGACAAGAGACAAAATCAAAAAGACTGTCGTTCCGACCACCCCAGAATCCAGGGACTGGTCCCTAGTTTAGACACGACAGACGAAACCTTATGTCAGAGTTGGTGACCCGGTTGTCCCTCCAGGAAACTCCGAGAACTCGCCTTTAGAATCGACACTTCCAGTCCCCAGGAAGTCTCACCAGAAAGAAGTCCACAAGAGTTCCTCTTAGTCTCACAGACGTCGCCCCGCCCCGCCCCCCACTGATGACAACCCCAAGAAAACAACCACCACTTCAAATAATTTGAAATGATTTTAGTCGTATAAAGGTTACCCTTGTATACTAAAATTGAAATACAAATTTGGGAATACATGACACGTCAGTGAGGAGTGCTCGGAGATCAGACCCTCGGACCGTTGGTGGTCAAATGGAAGCTAGGTACCTAGACGGACAACTCCTGCAAAGGACACTTCTCTAGCGTGTGAGGCGCCGGACGCCGCGGAACGGAGAGAGTCACCCGTACCACACGAGCCCCGGGTGGGCGCGGCATCGGGCACAGTCTCGAAGCAAGGAAACGTACCGACGCAGTATAAGGTGGTCCCCACGCGCAACGTCCTTATTCGGTCAAGACTGAACACAACCTTGGCAAAGAATCTGAAGAGAGGCGACACAAACAATAATATTAGTCTGCACCACCGGGCGGAGGCTCTTGGGGCGGGGAGACGGACTGACAATCTCCGGGGTAGTCAAGTCAAGTCAGCGAGTCAGCACAGGCTGAGAAACGCTGGGGTACCTGACGTCGTGGGGTCCGGAGGGACAGGTAGTGGTTGAGGGCCTCGGACGTGTTTGAGTACAGGCAGCTCAGCCACTATGGTGGGTTGGTAAAGTAGCAGACAGCGGGGGAAGAGGAGGGTCGAAGTTAGAAAGGGTCGTAGTCCCAGAAAAGGTTACTTAGAAAAGGTCCGGGGTATGTCCTACCAATAAAACTCTGTAATTAAACGATTGTCGAACCGTTAGACCGAGGGACTTGTTTCAACATCAGGAACAGAGTTATGGACAGAGACTAAGTGACCGGACAGCATCCCGTTCGTCTTACTCCACCCTGAGTCATTGTCTACCTGGGGTACGACACATAGGTAGGTAGGTAGGTAGGTAGGTAGGTAGGAAGGTAAGTAGGTAGGTGGATGAGTGAATGGATAGGTGGGTAGGCAGGTGGGTGAATAGGTGGGTAGGTAGGTGGGTGAATAGGTAGGTCTGTAGGTAGGTGGGTGAATGGGGTAGGTAGGTGGGTGAATGGGTAGGTGGGTAGGTAGGTGGGTGAATGGGGTAGGTAGGTGGGTGAATGTGTAGGTAGGTAGGTAGGTGGGTGAATAAGTGGGTAGATGGGTAGGTAGATGGGTGAATGGGGTAGGTAGGTGGGTGAATAGGTAGGTAGGTGGACAGGTGAATAGGTGGGTAGGTACGTGGGTGAATAGGTGGGTAGGTAGGTGGGTAGGTGGATGAGTGAATAGGTAGGTGGGTAGGTAGGTGGGTGAATAGGTAGCTAGGTAGGTCGGTGAATAGGTGGGTGGGTAGGTGGGTAAATAGGTAGGTGGGTAAATAGGTAGGTGGGTAAATAGGTAGGTGGGTAGGTAGGTGGGTGAATAGGTAGCTAGGTAGGTCGGTGAATAGGTGGGTAGGTAGGTGGGTGAATGGGGTAGGTAGGTGGGTGAATAGGTAGGTGGGTAGGTAGGTGGGTGAATAGGTGGGTAGGTACGTGGGTGAATAGGTGGGTAGGTGGATGAGTGAATAGGTAGGTGGTTAGGTAGACGGGTGAATAGGTGGGTAGGTGGGTAGGTAGATGGGTGAGTAGGTAGGTAGGTAGGTGGGTAGGTGGGTGAGCGAATAGATCGGAAGGTAGGTACCTAAGACCGGACAAAGGTGGAACACCGACAACATTTACCGTGACGTTACTTCCAGGTATCTTCAAGTGTGAGATAAAATTTTTAGCGAAAGAGTGGCATTGTGTCTTGGTATTGGTGTCGCCATTGCTCTTTAGATTTGCGCTTCTCCCACTGGCCACCTACACGTGTCTATGCGACCAATCTTTCCTCGGCGTCGGGGTTTACCTCCAAAGAAAACGAGTCCCGACCCCGAAGGGACGACCGAGTCTACCAGTTCTTGGGCGGATGGTTACGGTCTCTGGGTCCAAGTTAGGGACGTAGTCCTTCGAGGGAACCTCCTTCCGTACCGTCGGGTGAGTCACAAGAGCGGACCTCTTACGGAGTGTGTACCCTCGGACCACCCTGACCTAACGTCAAAGTTGGACAGAGCCTTTGGACTAAAATCTTTGTCTCCTAGACTCTAAAGGGCTGAGTGTTTCCCTCTTTTAGACGTACTATTTCTTGGGACGGCAAGAGAGGGAGGGGTTTCTTCCACAGGGCCGAATTTTTTATTCGGAGAGAAAAGAAAACGATAGGCGAGGGGGTCGGGCTCAGAGGAGGGCTGTTTTGCAGAGGGAGACATGGCGCTAAGTCTCTCGGGCCGAGGAACGACGCACCCTACGGTCTCTTAATTTTTTTGTCTCCTTTTGTGTGGAGGGAGTCAGTCAAAGGGGATGAACAAATGGAAGGGTTTCAAAGGGTGAGAGCCTCCGGACTTTAAGAAAAAAAGAAGAACAAAAGTGTTTTGACTACAGACATTTCTACGATTTACACGGGCACAAGGTTGGGAACGAAATTCTGTAAGTAATGAACCCTTTGTCTCTCTCTCTCCCTCTTTGACACACTTAAGACAAAAAGAGAACGATTAGTTAGAGACCCGTCACATTCCACGTTCGGGGGAGGGGGAGTATTGATGTCTTACCCACTTCCTCTTTCTAAAGGAGACGTAAATATTAAAATCACTTATCGTTCAGGAATATATCAAAAATTTTTTACAATAAAACCTCATATCGACTAACTGTCACACCACCATAAAAGTCCACCTGTCATTTTCCCTGAACCGGCCTGTATACGTCCATAACCTCGAAGGCACGACCGCCCCCGCCATAACTTAGACGAGCTTTACACCCTCTGGACCCAAGCTAGGGACGCAGCCCTTCTAGGGGACCTCCTCCCGTACCGTTGGGTGAGGTCACACGAACGGACCTCTGAGGGTCCCTGTCTCCTCGGACGACCCGACGCCAGGGGCCCCAGCGTTCGTCGACCTGCACCGACCACGAAACTCAAAAGGTCAGACACAGCCAAGAACGACTCGCGTCGCCCGTCGTACACCCAGAGGTCGGGGGTGACAAAGCGACACCCCCTCCGCACTGAGGACGAAGACTACGGACCCAAACGACGAGTCGGTCGGACGAACCGAGACCCCCATCCGCTGGGACGAAAGAGCTCCCTGGGAATTGACGGTCCTCCCAGGCCATGAAGAGGTGCACATTAGGGGATCACCCTGGGTCACAGCTTGGTGGCGAAGATAGGCGCAGGCGAAACGACCCAGAGACGCGAGGCCAATCGTAGGAGTCGAGGGGGCGGGGCCGTTCCCACGGTTCTCGCACGTCTCGACTGACGTCTCTTCCCTTTTCTTTCTTTGACGTTCGCGTCCCTCCCCAAGATTGACTTTGGTCGACGCAGCCTCCGGCTAAACGGCTGGCCCTTCTCCAGGAGCCCACCGCGGCCCCACCCCCGCCCCGCCGCCGGAGGCCCGACTTCGGCCGTCGACCCCCGACAGGCGGGCGACCTGCCTCTAGTCTGGAGCGGGGCCCCGGCCCGAGCGAGCCCTCCCGCGCCGGCGCTGAAGACGCCGGAAGCTCTCTGTGGGTCGAACCCACGAAACCCATCCTGCACGTCCTCTCTGACGTGACCCACCGGGTCCTCTTCGGAAGAATTACTATTAGGGACGTTTGGCCCAAACCACCACCACCACCAAAAAAAAAAGGGGGAGGTCTTGGTATGTAGTAACAGTTCGCTCTTCTAATTTGAATAACAAAGAAAGAACTTGGCCCTTGAGTTCCACTCACCTTTACAGAACTTTACGTTTCGTCGGGTCCTCTGCTTCACGCCGCCGCTACCTCTCGCTGTTGTGTCCGAAAGAAGGACCCGCAGAAAATCCCCCTAAGCCGCCTCCGCCTCCGCCGCTTTGCCGCGACTTTGCCTCTGCCAGGTTACTATGGCCCGAGTCTGCGCAGACAGCTGCGCCCCACAAAATAAAGTCCCGACCCTTCCTTGCATTAAAAACGGACTAGTGAGTCTGGTAATCAACACGCCCCCGCCCCCACCACCCCACCACCTTACCCCGACGTGCTATTTGCGACAGTAAATAAATCTTACTTTATCTTATTCCTCCCCCGGAGGGGGACGCAGGACTGTCCGAGGCCCTCCTCTCGGATGCTCACGACCCTGTCCTTCTCTTGGTAGACCACCTTTTCACAAGTCCTTTAAGTCGGAGAACAGACCGGCTCAAAAGTTATACGTCTACCCCCGGTCCGTGGCCCGCAAGGGTGCACCTGGGCTGCACACCCCGCACGCACACCGAAATGGACGACGAGCCGGAGGAGAACGCCCGTTAACCAAGACCAGTCCGACGTAAAGTTAGTAAGACACAGACACATACTCACATGTGTATGTGAACACTCACAGACACACACACTCAGCGAGTCAGCACAGACTGAGAAACGTTGGGGGACCTGACATCGGGTGGTCTGAGGAGACAGGTACCCTAAGAGGTCCGTCCTTATGACCTCACCCGACGGTAAAGGAGGAGGTCGCCTTAGAGGGACTGGGTCCCCAGTTTGGGCCCAGAGGACATAACGTCGGTCTGAGAAATCTATACACATTTATAATATATATCTGTAGTATATATTCATAATATGTATCTGTGGATCTATCTATCTACATCTATAACATGTATCTGTAATATACGTTCGTAATCTGTAGTCTATGTGTGTTTAAATTTATATCGTATATCTATCACCTGTCTCACCTCTTCCTTTGCCGTCGGGTGGGGTCATAAGAACGGACCTCTTAGGGTACCTGTCTCCTCGGACCGCCCGGCGTGAGGTACCCCAGCGTGTCTCAGTCTATGTTGACTGCACTGAATCGTACGTAACATGCAGTTGTATGTAGTCATAAATATATCCACAACATACATTTGCAACGTAAATCTTTAACATCTGTAAAAATTAGTTTTAAGATGTTTCTGATATACATATCTGTACCAATATCTTTGTATGTATTTGTGATCATCTGTAATATATATAATATATGTCCGATGTATCACATCCATATTATATATATATATATATATATATTTATTTATTTATATATATATCCCGATCACAATGACGATCCAGCGAATCAGCACAGGTCGAGAGACTCTGGGGTACCTGACATCGGGTGGTCCGAGGTGGCAGGGACCCTAAGAGGTCCGTTCTTCTGACCTCACCCAACGGTAAGGGAAGAGGGCCCCTAGAAGGACTGGGTCCCTGACTTGAGTCCAAAGGACATAACGTTAGTCTGAGAAATGGTAGCCTCGATGGTTCCTGTGGGATGATATATATAATATCTGCAGAGATTTATAATATATACCTGTAACGTACGTCTGTAATATGTATCCATAATGTATATCTACAACATATATCTATTTTTGACATATATCTGTAACATAAATGCGTAAAATATATTTTAACATATGTCTGATATATATCTGTAACATATGACGATTCAGCGAAGGCAGCACAGGCTGAGACACGCTGGGGTATCTACCGTCGGGTGGTCCGAGGGGGCAGGGACCCTAAGAGGTCCGTTCTTGTGACCTCACCCAACGGTAAAGGAAGAGGTCACGTACTTTCACTTTTCACTTTCACTTCAGCGAGTCAGCACAGGTTGAGAATCGCTGGGGTACCTGACGTCGGGTGGGCCGAGGAGGAAGGTACCTAAAAGGTCCGTTCTCATGACCTCACCCCACGGTGACGGAAGAGGTGTCTGTAACATATTTTTGTATATATTTGTGACAACCTCTGTAATATATGTAATGTACCTGTGTCAAATATCATCTGCGTATGTATCTCTGTATATCCGCACATATTCATGATCCCAATCTGTAACGAACGTCTGTACGTATGTATCTATAATACACATCTACCCAACCCTTCCAGGGGACGTCCTCCCGTACCGTTGGGTGAGGTCATAAGAACGCACCTCTCAGGGTACCTGTCTCCTCGGACCACCCGATGGCAGGTACCCCAGTGTTTGTCAGTCTGTGCTGACTCGCCGTTCGTGAGTAATATGCATCTATAGTATATATGAATCTATTTGCAACGCATTCCCGGAACATCCATCTGTAAAAGATATTTGTGATGTATGTCCGATGTACATCTGTAACATACGGCTACACAGATTTGTAACATACACGTGTAATGTACATCTGCAGTACGAATTATGTACATATGTAGCATACATACACAACGGATATCTAAAATGTATATTTGTGGTGCATCTACAATGTCTGTCTGTGTGTGCATTCGTGACGTAACGGTGAGATATGTCTGCGATGCATATCGTGCATCTGCGACGCATATCGTGCATCTGCGATGCATATCGTGCATCTGCGACGCATATCGTGCATCTGCGACGCATATCGTGCATCTGCGATGCATATCGTGCATCTGCGACGCATATCGTGCATCTGCGACGCATATCGTGCATCTGCGACGCATATCGTGCATCTGCGACGCATATCGTGCATCCGCGATGTGTCCGTAAAATGTGTGCACAGAGCACACACATGCGTACNTCCGATGTACATCTGTAACATACGGCTACACAGATTTGTAACATACACGTGTAATGTACATCTGCAGTACGAATTATGTACATATGTAGCATACATACACAACGGATATCTAAAATGTATATTTGTGGTGCATCTACAATGTCTATCTGTGTATACATTCGTGACGTAACGGTGAGATATGTCTGCGATGCATATCGTGCATCTGCGATGTGTCCGTAAAATGTGTGCACAGAGCACACACATGCGTACGTACACATACACACACAATCGTCAAGAAAGTACAGACTGAGAAACGAGGTGGCACGTAACGTCGGAAGGGCCGAGGAGACAGGGACCTTAGGAGATCCGTTCTTGTCACGTCACCCAACGGTAAAGGAGGAGGTCCCCTAGAAGGGCTGGGTCTCGAGCTCGGTCACAGAGGACCTGCTCGTCTGTCCAAGAAATGACGACCCGGTGGTCCCTTCGGGTCGTGTCAGGGGTCGCGAGGGAGTGTGGAGTGACTGTAGTTTGGCCGGAGTATGGGAATTTGTTGGACGGACTAAGGACTGCCGTAACTTCAAACTTTGGGAAGTAAATCTCTTTGTGTGGACAAGTTGTGGGTCCCAGGTCCGTGAGCTGCCTGTAACCAAGTTGTGAACGATTTTGTAGAATCTTCCTTCACGGTAGAGAAACATAACCCCACGCGGGTACCCCGACGGGACTTTACCTACACTCGGAGGTTAGACTACGAAAAACCCGTAAGCAGGTCGGGCACGGGCTCGTCCCCTCGATCCCGTCGCCGGGCCTAGCCACATCCACCGGTGCGTCTTGCGTCCGCGACTCACCGGGTACTCTGGGCCCCGGGACCCGCGAACAGTTAACGGGAAGTCTTTAAAGAAATTTACCTTTTACGTTAAACCCTCTACAAACCTCCTTTTTTTTCTCCGTCCGTTCAGGCTCCTGTAGTCGTCTACCTCGACCCCCGTCCCTTCACCTACACCGCCGGCGCTACTCTGGGCCTTGAGGGGCCTCTCGAAGGGGTGTGACGGTCGGGGACACGCAAGCCACGGACTGTCTACCTGCGCCGCAGCAACACCCCGACAACGACTGTCGCGTCGGGCCTCTGGTGTACATTACTCCGCCCCGCCCCCCTGTCGCCCACCGACTGGACGCGCCACAGACCCCTCAGTGGACGTCCCTCTTCGGACGACTCCGGACCCGAGTCGGGGCTGGACGTCTCTAGCCTCGACCCGTCCATGGGACGACCGCACAGGAGTAGTGGCGTCCCTCCCTAGGCCACGCGCGCCAGGCCTCTCCGGAAGGCCCCGAAGCCCTGCCTCCTGCCGTTGACCCGCAAAGTGTGCCAATCACACCGCCCCTGCGACGGTCCCTTCGGGGTCCGCCCGCCCGTCACACCCCCGCCCCCCGCCAGACAGGTCTGCCGTCTGCCTGTCCTCTACGACCCTCGTCTCCCTCTGCCCTGGCAACTGTGCACCACCGTGCGTACGTGTGTGGGTGTGTGTGCAAGAGTGTCCGTTTATACCAGGTTCGTGTGTCTGTCCTTGTGTGTGCGGGTGTCAGTGTGTGTGTGTGTGTGTGTAAGAGTGTGTGTCCGTTTTTGCAGACTCGTGTGTAAGTCTGTCCTTGTGTATGTGGGTGTCAATGTGTGTGCAAGTGTGTGTGTGCAAGAGTGTGTGTCCGTTTATGCCCAGCCTCGTGCGTAAGTCTGTCCGTGTGTGGGTCAGTGTGTGTAGGGGCGAGTGTGTGTACGTTTGTGTCCAGGTTCGTGTACAAGTCGATTTGGGTGTGCACCCGTCTGTGTGGGCGTGTGACTGTGCGTGTGGGGGGGTATCAGGGCAAGTTCACGTCTGCGTAAGAGTGTGTGCACGTCAGTACACACGGACGAACGTGCGATTGAGCGAAGTCAGCACAGGCTGAGAGACGCTGGGGCCCCTGACGTCGAGCGGTCCGAGGGGACAGGTACCCTAGGAGATCCGTTCTTGTGACCTCACCCAACGGTAACGGAGGAGGTCCCGCAGAAAGGACTAGGTCCCTAGCTTGGACTCATAGGGCGCTGAGGACGGGACGTCCGACTAAGAAAAGGGTGCCTCGACGGACCCTTTAGGTCTATACACATGTACACGTTTGTGAGGACGGTGTGTGTCAATGTCACATGTCTTGTTCGACACGTGCACGGGTATCCGAGTGTCCAATGTGTGTGTGCGTCTCTGTACAGACGTCCAAACGAGTGACGATGTATATTGTTTGTACGTGTGTGAGTGGGAATCCACACGTGGAGACGTGTGCGTGGTCGAGTGGGACCCCCTCTTACCGATACACATATACACACCGACTCCGGGAAGTTGCGAGTAGACTTTGGTAGCGTTGTCATAACTGACCGATACGGGGTCACGTTTGCTCCTGAAGGGACCCCTGAGTTTGTCCTTTCTTACGCAGACGTTACGTTCTCTGGGACGTAACGTCCAAACTAAGGACCCGGTCCTTCTAGGGGACTCCCTCCTTTATCGTTGGGTGAGGTCAGAAGAACGGACCTCTTAGGGTACCTGTCTCCTCGGACCGCCCGACGTCAGGTACCTCCAGTGTTTCTCAGTCCGTGTCGAGTCGTTTCTTGTGAAAGTTGTGGAAGTTATGTTTTATCTTTGAATTTTTTACTTTTTGGGATGTCACTAATAAGATCACTACTGGCTTCCTTTAAAAAAGGGAACCCTTCTTGAAATGCCAGTGTAGGAGACAACGTATTTGAGACCTTGACGGTCCAACTTCGTCGGTTTGTCGTTTTTGGAATTTTTTAGACCCGTTTTTGTAAGTTTTACCTCACCGCAACTGGGTCGGAGGGGCTCCAGAGGTGTACTCCGACACTGCTGAAACGACTCGTCTCAGACATAAAAACTTTGTTCGGAGGACGGACACTTGGAAGTTACGGCAAAAGCACTAGACAGATTAGGTGGGTAAATAAATGGCCCTCGCCACTAATCTCTTCCATGGCCGGTGCCTCCTGAACGTCAATTTTGGGTCCGACAAGACACAGTGTGCTCCGGTGGGGGACGAACATGGGGAGGGGAGCTTAAAAAAAAAGAAAAGGGTAGTAGAGTGTTTAGGAGCCTATCTTTCAAACACCCCAAAAAAAAAAGAAGAAGAAACTCCGTCTCGAACATTATTATTATTTGGTAGACCGAATGAGTCTGTACTTTCTAATTTTACTATATGTCATTCTTCGGACGGGTAAGTCAACGATTACAGAATTTGGTGTTGAGGTCGCCGCTCGGTCAGAAACCTCCGTTTTCCATTAATTTTCTGGAGGAACGTCTCTACCCGGTGACCCTCGGCTCCGGCCCCTCAGGGTCTTTCGACTTGACTAAAAGACTCTGCCGTCCCGTCGACTAGACACAGGTGCCAGTCCGCCCCCTGCCCACTCCGGTCGTACGACAGGCAAGAGACCCAGAGACAGACGTTCACTCCCGCACGTCGTGCGTCCGAGTCGACGGAGGCAGCCCAGGCTGAGAAACGTTGGGTGGTCTGAGGAGACAGGTACCCTAAGACGTCCGTTCTTATGACCTCACCCATCGGTAAGGGAAGAGGTCCCCTAGAAGGGGTGGGTCCCTAGTTAGGGCCCATAGGACGTAATGTCCGTGTAAGAAATGGTAGACTCGGTAGTCTCTTTAGGGTTTTTCACTATCAGTGATTTAACACAGTCTCGACTGAGTGACCTTTTCTGAGACTACGACCCTCCCTAACCCCCGTCCTCCTCTTCCCCTGCTGTCTCCTACTCTACCGACCTACCGTAGTGACTAAGTTACCTGCACTCAGACTCACTTGAGGCCCTCAACCACTACCTGTCCCTCCGGACCGCACGACGCTAATTACCCCAACGTTTCTCAGTCTGTGCTCACTCGCTGACTTGACTTGACTTGACGATAGGGTACCTGACATCGGGTGGTCTGAGGAGACAGGAACCCTAAGAGGTCCGTTGTTAGGACCTCACCCAACGGTATGGGAGGAGGTCCCCTAGAAGGGGTGGGTCCCTAGCTTGGGCACAGAGGACGTAACGTCCGTCTAAGAAATGGTAGACCCGGTGTTGAACCCACTGCATATACACATGCTAGAGTCGATACAGTTGGGTCTTCACAAAGAGGAGAGAGGGGTGCTACCACGGTCGAGGGGTAGGTGTAGGATGCCTCAGTAATAGGACGAGAGTCACCAGTCGTAGGTAGTCCCAGGTCGTAGAAGACCCACTTCTGACCCAGTGAGGGTCCTGGTTGAAGAGTCTATGGCCTCTACGACTCTATAACCTGAAAAGACCCAAACATTGTTTCGTCTCCCCGAAGGGTCGACCGTGAGCACCATTTCTCGAGCGGACGTTGCGTCCTCTACATTGTATGCTCCCAAGTTAGGGACCGACCCCTCTAGGGGGCCTCCGCCCGTACCGTCGGGTGAGGTCACGAGAACGGACCTCTTAGGGTCCCTGTCTCCTCGGACCGCCCCGATGTCACGTGTCCCAGCGTCTCAGTCTGTGCTGACTACGGTGAAACGTGCGTCCGTGTGTCGCCCTGCCTCAAGTCGCGAGCCTCCTCCCACCTGAACTGGGAGAAACCTCGAGAGTTTCGTAAACTCTGAAGCCCAGACTTACAACTGTGGGGTGAGACAAGAAACAGGGCCCCCAAAAGTTTGAATATGTAAGGGAGGGGGCGGAGTAGAGCACCAAGTCTTTGGTGAGGTCCGAAATTTACGTGGTCAGGAAAGCAAATGTAGTAATTAGAGACTTCTGAAGACCGAAGACCTCTTTGTCCCCACCTCTTTTCTGTCCACCCCAAACGTACACAGGTTTTCGTGGCAGAGATGACTGGAGGACTCCCTGGAAGAGACACAGACAGGTCTCCCAGAGGTGCCCTGGGGTCTTTGGGCTGGGAAGAGGTCGACACGATTGCGGTTACACGTAAAACGTGGGTCTCGAGGACTTCCCTGAAGGGTTGAGAATTCTGACGATCGTACAAAACAACAAAAAACGAGAGGAGAACAAACACTTTTACGGTGCTACCAAATTAAACCCTTAGACCAAGGACCCCGAGACAGCACAAAACTCGGCCACGTCTGTCCTTCAGTGACAGAGGAAGGGCGCAAGGACCACCACCCCCACGCACAACCAGGGCTCGGGACCAGTCCAAAGGGACAGGAGACTCCTGACTGGTGGGCCGACGCTACTAGAGACGGTTGGAACTACTCTTCGCTACTCAGACCGATAGAAGGTCTAGTCTTTTGTTCTGTCGAAGTAAAAAAGAGAGAGAGACCCTGTACGTGGGTTAAACCCCCAGACTCGATTCTGAGAGAGTTCCGCTAGTACAAAACCTTCGTGTTCAAGACCCAAAAAAAAACAACCCCCTACCGAGTACCAAGTTCTTGTCGTCGAGTTATTGACGTCAGCTCGAAGGAGACTCGGCTCGATGCCTCCGTTCCACGCACAGACAACTGCCTACTTACCTATTCTTTTACATAAATATATTGCAAGGGAACACACAGATTTGTGTGTCCCCTTATAATAAGTCGGAATTTTTTTTCTCTCTCTCTTCCGTTAGAACGGTAAACGTTGTTGTGCCTGCCTGGACCTCCCGTAATACGATTCACTCTACTTCAGTCTGTCTCTCTCTGTTTAAGACGTACTAAAGAGACGATGCGCCTTAGATTTTATCAGTCTGAGTGCTCCGTCTCCTCCTACCAACGGGTCCCGACTCCCTCCACCTCGGTCCCTCCGTTGCTAGATCTGGTTCCCAGGGGTCGGAGGCCGCGGACTACGGGCTACTAGACTCTACTCGGCTACATTGTGCTGTCTTTAGTTGACGTGTCACTTACGTTACACAGACTTAGTGGGGCTTTGCAAGGGGTGTGGGTGGGGTCGGGCGCCTTCTTTGACAGAAGGCGCTTTGACCAGGGACCACGGATTCGCCACCTACTGATGCCAGAGCTCGTGTCGGAAGGTCGAGATTCTCCTTACTCAGGATGTGTACCCGACGTGTCGTACCCTTTACTACGACTCGGCGTATAAACCTTAACCTATTTCCCTCAAGGACCCCGAAGAGACAACCGAGTCTACCCTTTCTTAGGTGGTCGGTTACGCCCTCCGGACCCAAGTCAGGGACCCAACCCTTCTAGGGGACCTCCTCCCGTACCTTTGGGTGAGGTCATAGGAACGGACCTCTTAGGGTACCTGTCTCCTCGGACCTCCTGATGTCAGGTACCCCAGAATTTCTCAGTCTGTGCTGGATTGGTTGATTTGTCGTTGTCGTTGTACCTAGAAACCGTCTGTCGTTCGTAGGTTCGACCGACTCTGGGTTTCAGGACAGGAAGGTAGAGTTGGTATGTTGGGGGGAGTAGTCTAGTGGGTATAAATGTCAAACCCCGTAGAACCCCGGACCCAGTGTTGCTGTCCTTAGACGGTTATAGTGTTTTCGGCGACCTCCGTCAAAACCTTTACCTGTCTGCGCCGACTGACGGCTATTTTGAAATAAATGTTTTTGTCCGTTCCCCGGCCTAACCGACGTCCCTTTCAGGGCCAGATTTAGAAACGGATAGTCTCACCCCAAGACCCCTGAAGTCGGAGGGGTGGCGGACCCTTGTCGGAGTACCCAAAGTGTATGGTAGGGGGGAGAGGGTTGGCCGACCTCCTTCGAGTCCTCAGTCTACACCGGTGTAGCACTACATCTCCAACCGAGGACTTTCCCCAAACCTCTACCACGGTCTGTAACCTTGTCTGTGACTACCACCCGTTCTAACTCCCGCCCTCCTCTTCCCCTACTGGCTCCTACTCTACCAGCCCACTGTAGTGGCTGAGCTACCTGTGCTCAGACTCATTTGAGACCCTCCGCCACTGCGTGTCCCTCCGGACCGCACGACGCCAGGCACCCCAGCGTCTCAGCCCGTACTGATCCGCTGACTTGTCGTTTTTATTTATTGGGGACGTCGCAAGTGAGGACAAAAGGACTCCGAGGGAGGAGTGACTACTGTTAAAATCCCCGTGACCCAACAAGACATTTTTCAAATCGTACAGACTGGTGAGCCTGTCCCCCTAAGACCCGAACCTCAGGTCGATCTTGCACCTGCCCCCTAAGACCCGAACCTCAGGTCGACACACCTGCAGTCAAAAAGGTAGGCCGCAGGACACAACCTTGCTCTCTCGTAGAAACGATACTGTCGGGGACAAACACACAGGCAGTGAGTCAGGACAGACTGAGACCCGCTGGGGGACCTGACATCGGGTGGTCCGAGGAGAGAGGTACCCTAAGAGGTCCGTTCTTGTGACCTCACCCAACGGTACGGGAGGAGGTCCCCTAGAAGGGCTGGGTCCCTAGCTTGGGCTCAGAGGGCGCAACCGTCCACCTAAGAAATGGTAGACTCGGGGGTCCCTTCCCACCGACCTTATTGCCGGTGACGATTCGTTGAGGACCGGTAGTGTCGACGTCGGACCACTTCACACGTCGGAGGTTTACACTTCCAGTCTGGCTCTTCCAGGGCCTGACGTCCACAGTCCCATGGACGTGGGGTCCGCAGGCTCCCCCCTCGGGCCGCCCCGTCCCTATTCGTTCAGCACTACGCTGGGAGACCCTCTTTAGCTCGGTCCTTTCGTCCTCGTTCCCGAACTGACCCTCTGTCTCTGAGAGCAATAGAATTGTCGACACTTAGGGTTAATAAAGAGTCTGTCATTTTAGGTGAGATTGTACACGTATGAACTTTTTTTGCACACTGTGAAACCCAAAATGCTTGCGGGGGTTTGGGTCTAGAGCGTCGCGGAGAGGGATTAGCGCCCGTAAAAGAAAAAGACGTCACCGAGACTGAAGTCCTTTAAAGGTGGAGGGGAAAAGACGTCCATACACTCAGGCTCTACCTACTGAGCTTGGCTCTGAAGACGCCCGTCGTCCCGAACGACAGTCCCCTCCGCGTCCAGGCGACTAGTTCCGACAGACGTGTCTCGACACTTCGCCGAGGACGTTTAAGGTCGAACGTGTCTGCGGGACGGACCGCGAGCCTCAAGCCTAGGGCCACGGGGAAACTAGGGGTGTAGGATTTCTGATTGTCGGTCTTTCCACGCAAGAACGGAGTTTGAACCCACCTAAAGTAAAAAGTCGCTCCCGAGCCGATTGAAAGAAAAAAAAAAAAAAAAACAGGGGTGGGAAGTACAGTAAGGCGCAGAACCGTCGGTCCTTTTACATTTACTCAAAAAAAAAAAAAAAAAAATTGTTCCGTCCGGGAACCTCCACTGGGGAGTCCCTAGATTCGCCGTCGTAACGTCCGCACCGACCCCTCCTCGCGAGGCTCTTGCTCCCGGGAACACTAAGTAGTGGTGGGCGGCGGCAAACCGACCCCCCTCTGTCTGTTCCGAGAATTACTCGCCTCTAGTCAGACGCGCCCCGCTGGAGACTATACACTGTGGTCCGTGGGTGTTTGGGCCGGGGCAGGGCGGGCGAGGGGGCTTTTATCTGTTTATTTGGGCCGCCCGTGGGTCGAGTTTCCGTCGAGCCACCGGTGGCGCGGACCGCACGTCGCTGGTAGAGGCGGGGCCCGAGAAACTTCGACAAGTTTAAGAAGGGCTTATGCCCGCAGAGGACGGGCGGTCGGGGGGGGGCCGGGGGGCGGCGGGACTTGCTCCTGTTAGTTTCAGGCCGCCCCGCCTTTGTGTCGCGCCCCGTCTTCGATCCACGCCCGATTTGCCGCCGTGACCCTCAAAAAGGAGGAACCTACAACGACAAGGACCTCTAGTTTCAAGACCCAAGCCGCGATTAATTCTTTTTGGTTACGCCTGAGGGAGGGGCCCGGAAGACCGTGCCTTGCGCCGGAGCCTCCTCCTTCCGGGGACTTTAGAGGGGTTCTAAATTTATTAGTTATACTGTGGAACTCGGGGCTTACCTCTTTTCATCTCTTTTGTGTCCCTTCGGCCACGACCTCCGCAGTTGTTACGGGCCCGGTCAAGCTACGGTAAACAAGCCCCCGAGCCCCCAACCCCCTACTTCCGAGCCGAGAAACAGTACGATTCCCCAGGGAAACACCCGTGGCCCAGGGTCCGGGGGGAGGTTTTCTCCGAACCTCCTCTCCCTCACACGCAGGGGCGCGACCTCCTACCAGCAAATTACCACAAATTAGGAGAATTAGGCCCGCTAGCGGCCGACGTTTCTACCAGGGTCTTCGGGGTGTCTCGGTCGCGGACCGCCCCGTCTCGCCCGACCCTCCCTCTGGGCCCAAGCGGTGTACCACACGGGTTAAGGAGACGACACACGGGCCTCGGTAGACTGGCGTCCGCTCATCCGACGTCAGCTTCAGTCGACGTTTAGGGTACAGGACGCGTCTCAGACCCCTCGTCACGGTCGGTCTACCTACCCACCTACCTACCCACTACCTACCTACCTACTACCTACCCCCTACCTACCTACCCCCTACCTACTACCTACCCCCTACCTACCTACCCCCTACCTACCCCCTACCTACCTACCTACCCCCTACCTACTACCTACCTACCCCCTACCTACTACCTACCTACTACCCATCTACCCGCCTACCTACTACCTACCCTCTACCTACTACCTACCCACTACCTACCCCCTACCTACCTACCCACTACCTACTACCTACCTACCTACCCCCTACCTACTACCTACCTACCCACCTACCTACCTACTACCCACCTACTACCCACCTACCTACCTACGTACCAACCTACCCACCTACTTACTACCTATCCACCTACCCCCTACCTACCTACCTACCTACCCACTTACCTACCTACCTACCTACCCCCTACCTACTACCTACCCACTTGACTACCCACTACCTACCTACCCATCTACCTACCTACCTAGTCACTACCTACTACCCACCTACCTACCTACTACCTACTCACGTAGCCACCTGTCTACCCAAATACTACCTACCTACGTGACAAACTACCCACCTACTTACCACCCATCCACCTACCCCCTACCTACTACCTACCCTCTACCCACTACCTACACACCTACCTACCTACCTACTACTCCCTACCTACCTACCTACTACCCACCTACTACCTACCTACCCACCTACCTACCTACTACCCACCTACTACCTACCTACTACCCACCTACCTACCTACGTACCAACCTTCCCACCTACTTACTACCTATCCACCTACCCCATACCCACCTACCTACCTACCTACCTACCTACCTACTACCCACCTACTACCTACCCACGCACCCACCTACTTGCCAACCTACCCACCTACTTACTACCTACTACCCACCCACCTACCCACCCACCTACCACCCACCTACCTACCTACTACCTACCTACGTGCCAACCTACCCACCTACTTACCACCCATCCACCTACCCCCTACCTACTAGCTACCTACCCACCTAACTACCCACTACCTACCTACCCACCTACCTACTACCTATCTACCCACCCACCCACCTACCCACTGTCTGTCTACCTAGACACCTACCTACCTACCTACTGCGTGCATCCACTGGTCCCTCCCCTGACCCTAGGATCGAATCTCACGTACACACCCGTGTCCGTGTGTCTGGGTGCGTCACGTGTGTGTCTCTTTGTCTGTGAGCGTGTGTCCTATGCGTGTGACGCGCGAGATTTCCGTGAGTGTGTGTGTGCTGTGTGTGGTGTGTGTGACATGTACGTCTCTGTGCGCGGGTGTGCGTTTCTGAGTCTGTGCGTCAGTGTCTTGTAGGTATGGGTAGGTGCAGGACTGGGGGCACACCACCTACGTTATTACAGGGGTTTCTGCAGGTGTAGGAGCAAGGATTTTGGACCCTAGACAAAAGAAAAAATAATAATAATGTACCCTTTTCCTGGAGACGTCCGCACTAATTTACTTCCTAAAACTACCTGTCTCAGAAGACACAATAGGTCCACCGGGGATTAACGTTAGTGCTCCCGGAGTATTCTCCTTCGTCTCTCCCACCGGAGAGGGAAGACGGGAGACGGGAACGTTTTAGTCGACGTCGTCCTTCACCAGGGGTGGGGCCAGTAGGAGCCCCTCGACTCGAGGACTCCAGTGAGTCACCAGGGGTGCGAGACTAGTAGGAGCCCCTCGACCCGAAGACTCCAGTGAGTCACCAGGGGTGCGAGACTAGTAGGAGCCCCTCGACCCGAGGACTCCAGTGAGTCACCAGGGGTGCGAGACTAGTAGGAGCCCCTCGACCCGAGGACTCCAGTGAGTCACCAGGGGGTACCAGTAGGAGTCCCTCGACCCGAGGACTCCAGTGAGTCATGAAACGTTACACTACGTTTCACACCTGTTCTAATTAAAACGTCGCACTAACACGACTTGCAGTCTTTTCGTACAACACTTTACTAGGACCACAAGGGAAAGTGTCAAGGAAACGAGGAGTTTTAATGAAAAATAAGGTCAATACCTATAAATACCTCTGTAACAACCTATTACATTATTATAAACGGTGAAGGGAAGGAGGTCCCCTCTGCTACTTACAAATTAGTCTGTGGTTTCAACCTCTCCACAATACTCGAAGAGGTTTCTCCATGAGGTATTTAATCATTGTCCCTCTTTAATCCGTGGTGTACCACATTTTTCCTCTTGTTTTGAGTTAGCGATGCAGACTTCCCGGCGGTTAGGTGAAGTACAAGACTTACCATCTCAATTAATTAATGCAATGTGGGAGACAATTTCTTTGTTTGTGCAGTCGAAAGATTCAGGAAGAAAAAGTCCGCGTCATGCAGTGCCCGAGGGACTCCCCACCCAAGGGGCGGTGCAGCGGTGACTTTCAACGACAAATCAGTGAACTAGCACAGGCTGAGACGCTGGGGCACCTGCCGTCGTGCGGCCCGAAGGGTCAGGCAGTGGTCGAGGGCCTCAAATGAGTTTGAGTGAGGTAGCTCAACCACTACGGTGGGTTGGTAGAGTAGGAGACAGGAGGGGAAGAGGAGGACGGGAGTTAGAAAGGGTCGTAGTCCCCGAAAAGATTACTCAGTCAAGAAACGTAGTCCACCCGTCTCATAACCTCGAACTCGAAGTGGTGGTCAGGAAGGTTACTGATAAGCCCAAGTAAAGGCACCCACAAATGTCGGTGAAATAAATGACACAGGTTTGGGGACACGAGTGTTTCGGTTGTCGGGGTAGCGACCGATGTCCGTCTCCGACGGTAGCTGGGGGACTTGAATGAATAGAATATCGGTTTCGAAACGTAGGAACCCCGAAGGTACACCGAGTCTCCTCTTTCTTACGCGGATGTTACGGCCTCTGCGCCCAAGCTAGGGACCCAGCCCTTCTAGGGGACCTCTTCCCTTTCCGATGAGTGAGGTAATAAGAACGGACCTCTTAGGGTACCTGTCTCCTCGGACCGCCCGACTCCACGCACCCCAGCGTCTCTCAGCCTGTGCTGACTTCCCTGAACCGTGCGTGGTTCTGTGGAAGAGAAAGGTTCTAGGTGCCGCTGAACGCGCCGGGGCGCCACCTAAAAGAGGACGCGGAGGAAGGGCGACATTGGACATCGGGACTGAAGGAGACGTTTTCGTCTCTGGAAGTTAGTCGCAGAGCGGTCTCTAAGATCTGACGCCCAAAGACGACCCGACCTCCTTTGCGCTCATACCTTCCCTGTCTTTTACCGTCGCAACGAACACCAGACACCGAAGGGCCGACGGGTGAGTCTAAGGCTCCCGCCGAACCCATCGTCTAAAGGGACACTATGAATTTGACACCAAGTCAAATGTTCTTAAGGTCCTCCCGACCTCGTTTGTCCCATAGGTCAGGACAGATTAAGACGGGGAACCGAAAGGTCGCTCCCCTTTTAAGACATCCGAGAAACTTTAAGAACACACACAGGGATGGAGACAAATTAGATGAATGGATAGTTAGTAGATAATAGATTTATTTGATACATATTAAGTCAGATAGATATAGATTTCACTTTCACAATCAGCGAGTCAGTACAGACTATGAACCGCTGGGGTACCTGGCATCGGGTGGTCCGAGAAGGTAGGTCCCCTCAGAGGTCCGTTCTTATGACCTCACCCAACGGCCCGGGAGGAGGTCCCCTAGAAGAGTTGGGTCCCAAGCTTGGGCTCAGCGGACGTAACATCCGTCTAAGAAATGACAGACTCGGCGGTCCCTTTGCGTAGATAAAGATAGAGACAATGGATAAGTCTACATGCTTGAATCCAGAGGGCATAACGTCCGTCTAAGAAATGGTCGGCTCGGTGTTCCCTTCGGGCTCTTATGGTCTCACCCATCGGACAGGGAAGAGGTCCCCTAGAAGGACAGGGTCCTTAGCTTGCTCCCAGAGGACGTAACGTCCGTCTAAGAAATGGTCTACCCTTCGAGTAGACACCAGATAGATAGGAGATAGATAACTATATAGAGATGAGTAGGTAGTACCCAAGAAAAAGTAGATAATAGATACTTAGATAGAGATAGTGCATTATAGATTAGACAGAATAAGTTGTAAGTTGGTTTGTACTAACTGTAGAAACGTGGAAAACGCAAATGAAGACACTGTATTAAAATGTCCTCCGTATCAAAAGATCGTTCCTCTTTCCGCTCGACCTATGTATAATCAAGTCGCCCACGTGTTTATCCGGTCGCACGTTCCCGCTGTCCCACATGGACGGAGCGACGGGAACCTGTGAACCTTAGTGGGACCCGACGCAGGGGCACCCTCTAGCACCCGTCAGTCGGCGGGGGTCCCCGGCTCCTTGCCTGAGTGGTGAGTCGACGCGCTCCTTGTGCCCACGGGACTTTCACAGAGGAGGGCCCTGAGCCTACCAACTAAAGGACTGTGCAGAACAGTGGGTCAATCTTGCAAAAGGAAGAGTGTTTTTGGACAGCGGAAGGGAGCGAATAGGAACGTTCTCCTCTCGTAAGAAATAATCGTCACCAGTCCGCAGTGGGACGAGGGGAAGACTTGGGAGGGGTCCACTGCGGTCACCACTTCTTGGGTGAACGGTTCCGTCCTCTGCGTTCTCTCCACCCAAACTAGGGACTCAACCTTTCTAGGGGGCCTCCTCCCGTCCCGGTGGGTGGGGCGACAAGAGTAGACCTCTCAGGGTGCCTGTCTCCGCGGACCACCCGGCCAGGGACCCGAGTGTGAGTCTGTGCTGACTCTCCGCCTGGTAGTGCGCTGAGTCATAGGAGCGAGACAAACCAAGGTTTGATAAATAAAACAAGGACTGCGCCGTCAGCCCACTAAAAAAAGAGAAGACTCAAAGAAAGTCTGAAGGGTAAAGGACCGGGGTACCGACTAAGGACCCCCGGGGCGTCACCGCCGCCCCCCCAGGGACATAGGGATTGCTGTACGGGCAGACAGAAGTAAAGGCAACGCCGAGGAGTAGGGGCATACGCAGTGCCTACCAGGTAGTGCGCTTGCCAGGGGCAGTCTGTCTGTCCTGCGGCAGACTATTTCCTCGCAGGAAAAAACCCAAAACGAGTCAGCGAACCAACACAGGTCGAAAAGCCCCGGGGCACCTGCCGTCCCGCGGTCCGGAGGGACAGAAAGTCGTAGAGGACCTCGACTGAGTTCGAGCCCACGTAGCTCAGAGACTACGGTAGGTTGGTAGAGTAGGGGACAGCAGGGGAAGAGGAGGGTGGAAGTTAGAAAGGGTCGTAGTCCCATAAAAGTTCACTCAGTCGAGAAGGGTCGTCCACCGGTTTCGTGACCTCAAGGTCGAAGTCGTAGTCAGGAAGGTCACTTACTTATAAGTCCTGACTAAAGGAAATCCTACCTGACCAACCTGGAGGAACGTCAGGTTCCCTGAGAGTTCTCAGAAGAGGTTGTGGTGTCAAGTTTTCGTAGGTAAGAAGTCGCGAGTCGGAAGAGATATCGGGTTGAGAGTGTCGGTACGTACTGAGGACCTTTTTAGTATCGAAACTGATCTACCTGGGAACAGTCGTTTCATTACAGAGACGAAAAATTATGAGACAGGTCCAAACAGTATCTAAAAGAAGGTTCCTCGTGCACACAAAAATTAAAGTACCGACGTCAGTGGTAGACGTCACTAAAACCTCGGGTCTTTTATTTCAGAGAGTCACAAAGGTGACAGAGGGGTAGATAAACGGTACTTCACTACCCTGGCCTACGGTACTACAATCCGAACACTGACGACTCAAAATTCGGTTGAGAAAGTCCGAGGAGGAAGTGGAAGTAGTTCTCCGAGAAGACAAGGAGAAGGGAACGGGAAAGTGTCGGGACATTTACGTGCGTCGTCGAAAAGACTGCAATGCTCGTCTCCTCGGCTACATGAAACTAGTCCGAAAAGCGACCACACAACGACAAAAGAAATTCCGTCGCACCACTCGCACCCACTGGAGCCCGTCAACGCCCGTACAGATGCAGGACGTCCTCTTTGGTGTCAGAGGGGGACGGGCTCAGACGGACAGAGACCCGACGACCCTGGGACTCCACCCGTCATCCTCCGTCGCCGGGGTACGACCCCCACTGGGTCGAGGGTCGTCTCGCCGTGCTACGACAGAGGGAAGACCCACTACTGAGTCGGACCGAAGGAGAACGCCCCGGTCGTCCGTCACCCATGGGAGGACTCACCTGGTGAACTACATCTTCGAACACGTCCTGTTTGTAGGTGAGAAGAGCCTAATTTGGGGCCGGTCGCTGCCAAGAAATTCCGACCGGAGGGTACGACCTTTGTCACCTTAGCGACACCAGGATAGATGTCGAGGAGAGCTGTGATCTCTTTCTAAATAAGGCTCTTGTAAACAACTCGAGGGGCCATTTTTATCCGGGGTGACCGGTACGGTTCACCTAGTCACCATTCCTTAGACGGACGTTACGACCTCTGTGTCTTCTGGACCGAAGGTGGGGACCCACCCCTTCTAGGGGACCTCCTCCTTCACTGACGGGTGGGGTCATAGGAAGGGACCTCTTAGGGTCCCTGTCTCCTCGGACCGCCCGACGTCGGGTGCCCCAACCGGCGTTTGCCGACCTCTACTGCATCGTAGACTTGTTGTCGTTCTTCCGTCCTCCGTCGACGTAGAATCCTCTTGAAGGACTCCTACCCTGCTCGTAGACCCCACGACACTAAGCTGGACAGTCGTGAAGAGGCCTTTCGAGGAACCTTCGGGTGGAAGAGTTCGGGATTCTTCCTTGGTCCCAGACGTACTCCGACCTAGGTCCGAAGCCTTAAAGTTTCTACCGCACTGTCTGCTGTTAAAGTCCAGTCGGAGTGAAAACCCGTGTGTCTAACGTGACTAATTCGTGCGTCTAAGACACACGAGTCAGCACAGGCTGAGACGCTGGGGCACCCGACATCGGGCGGTCCGAGGAGGTAGGTACCCCTAAGAGGTCCGTTCTTATGACCTCACCGAACGGTGCGGGAGGAGGTCCCCTAGAAGGGGTGGGTCTCTGACTTGGGTGTAGAGGCACAGAGGCCGTAACCGTGTGTCTAAGAAATCGGGGACTCGGTAGGCTCTCCTGGAACTCATTTGTTCCACGTAAATTATAAGAATCCGGAAAGAACCAAAGACTTGTTCGTAGGATTCTTGGGGTTTGGTAATTCTATTGTTGTCGAGTCCCGATGTTTTCTAGGTTCGACGACCTTTAGGTTCGACTTCTTCGGGTTTCTAAAGAAGGAGAAGAAGAAAGAAGAAAAAATTCGATTTTCGGACTTGGTAGAGGGAACACACAGTCCTCTGTAAAGACGAAGAAGGCTCTACGGAAAAGTCGGTACCAGACAATAATCTTTGTTTGGAATCATCCGATTCCTGACTCTCGAGGGTGTGCGGGGCGGAGGTCGAAAAAAAAAAATTTCGGACGGACGGACACTGGAGACCGTTGGAGTGTAAGGAACGTGTTTCGTAGACTATAATCTCGTCTAACGCAAGTACGGCTGGATTCACCCTAGTGTACAATAGAACGGCGGGCACGATCCCCTCGACCAGGTGCAATAGCGACGGCACACGGTCGGAGCCACGCGTGCTGGTAGTGGTGGAGGGTCGCCGACTACGGACCCCACTCCGCGGGGGGTGGGGGGCGGGACAGCGTCTGGACGGAAAGGCCGGGCACTGGAAGAGAGGTGTACCGACACTGAGGACTATTCAGAGGCCTCCCGACGTCTCACCCGGTTCGTAGGCAGTGTACACAAAAGAGATTGGGCTCCACTTTCTTACGATAACCCCAATATAGAAGTCAGAGAAAGAGAAATAATGATAAAAAAAAAAGCGTACATAATAATTCTTTGGTAACAGTCCGTAACATGCCGGAGGTCGGACGACGCCACAAGAGTGAAGACACCGTAAAAGGTAGGACGACAGCACCAAGACTGAGTTTCCCTCTGGGGAAAGGGTGCCCCTGGGAACAGTTGGTCGGAGCGTCCCCCACAACAAGTCAACGAGTCAGCACAGGCTGAGAAACGCTGGGGTACTTAGCGTCGTGTGGTCCGGAGGGACAGGTAGTGGTTGTGGGTCTCGAGTGAGTTTGAGGACAGGTAGCTCAGCCACTACGGTAGGTTGGTAGAGTAGGAGACAGCAGGGGAAGAGGAGGGCGGAAGTTAGAAAGGGTCGTAGTCCCAGAAAATGTTACTCAGTCGAGAAGGGTAGTCCACCGGTTTCCTAACGTCGAAGTGGTAGTCAGGAAGGTTACTTATCTCCCCTGACTAAAGGAAATCCTACCTGACCAACCTAGAGGAACTCTCAGAGGTTCCCTGAGAGTTCTCAGAGGAGTTCTTGGTGTTAAGTTTTCGTAGTTAAGAAACCATGAGTCGGAAGAAATGACAGGTTGAGAGTGTAGACATGTACTGATGCCCTTTCTGGTATCGGAACTGAAATGTCTGGAAACAGCCGTTTCACTACAGAGACGAAAAGTTATACGACAGATCGAAACATTGTCGAAAAGAAGTTGATCTGATGTTATTTTTAAATTTTTCTTTTCTGGTCGTTTTTCTTTATACTCCGGTGGAGAATCTCATACAAGGGAGGTTCCTGACCGAAAAGGAGGGAGAGTCGTGTTCAGAGGTCTTCAACTAAGGTCAACGTGGTTATCAATGTAAAGGAAATAACACTCATTAGGAGGGTTGTGATAGGTAAAAACGGATATCAAAGTCTCTACCTCTGTGTGTTGTGAAATGTTCAAATTCCACATGCCGTATCACTACCAGGGAGAAGAACATACTCGTGTTGTGATTTCTTTATTTTAAGAAAAGGAACACTACTCTTGAGTCCTAACGAGATTGTCAAAGATATAGTTTATGACACGTAAAATGTTGTTTTTGCTTTCTGGGCAGAGGGAGTTTGAACAGACAAATACCGCGACAAACGGAGACACAAGTATTCACTGTACACACGTCTCGATACCGATTATTAGTGTAGACACACCTTTCGGCTCCTGGGGCACCATTACATAGGCAGACTTCAGTCCTTTAACCATGAACTCGGCGAGTCGTTCATTTCTATTCGCTCCCGTTTTTTCTCATGTCGCATACCCTCGGAGGTTTCAGACTTGTGTCTCAACGGCACACGGACTCTTAAGGTGAGGAGCCACCTATGGGGTTTTCTTACCTTTTGTCCTCGAGCTTGTTTATCGACATCCACTCACAGAAATTATTACCCTAACTGTTGTTGGTTTTCCACCTTTGCCGGGTTCACAGGTACTTACCTACCTACCTACCTACGAACCCACCCACCTACCTATTTGTCTACCTACCTGTACCTACCACCTACCTACTACCTACCACCGACATCCATACATAAATACATACCTACCTATCCACCTACCCACCTACGTACCCACCTATCTACCCACATGCCCACATACCTACCTCCCTACCTACGAACCCACCCACCTACCTATTTGTCTACCTACCTGTACCTACTACCTACCTACCTACCTACCTACCTACCTACCTACCCACCCACCTACCTACCTACCCAGCCACACAACCACCTACCTACCTATTTGCCTACCTGTACCTACTACCTACGTACCTACCTACCTACCCACCCACCTACCTACCTACCCACCCACCTACCTACCTACCCACCCACCTACCTACCTACCCAGCCACACATCCACCTACCTACCCACCCACCCACCTACCTACTACCGACCGACCTACCCACCTATTTCTCTATCTACCTACCTACTACCCTCCTGTTCACCCACCTACCGACCTACGAACCCATCTACCTACCTATTTGTCTACCTACCTGTACCTACCACCTACCTACTACCTACGTACCTACCTACCTACCTACCTACCCACCTATCTACTACCTACCACCGACATCCATACATAAATACATACCTACCTATCCACCTACTCACTTACGTACCCACCTATCTACCCACATACCCACATACCTACCTACCTACCTACCTACTACCTACCTACCTAACCACCTATCCGCCCCCCCACCCACTTACCTACTTATCTACCTACCTACACACCTACCTACTACCTACCACCGACATACATACATACATACATACATACATACCTACCTACCCACCCACCTACCTACCTACCCAGCCACACATCCACCTACCTATCCACCCACCCACCTACCTACTACCGACCTACCTACCCACCTATTTCTCTATCTACCTACCTACTACCCTCCTGTTCACCCACCTACCGACCTACGAACCCACCTACCTACCTACTTGTCTACCTACCTGTACCTACCTACCACCAACATACATACCTACCTACCTACCTACCTATCCACCCATCTACCTACCTACCCAGCCACACAACCACCTACCTACCTATTTGTCTACCTACCTGTACCTACTACCTACCAACTACCTACGTACCTACCTACCTACCCACCCACCTACCTACCTAACCAGTCACACAACCACCTACCTACCTATTTGCCTACCTGTACCTACTACCTACGTACCTACCCACCTACCCACCCATCTACCTACTACCTACCACCGACATACATACATACATACCTACCTACCTACCCACCCACCTACCTACCTACCCAGCCACACATCCACCTACCTACCCACCCACCCACCTACCTACTACCGACCGACCGACCTACCTATTTCTCTATCTACCTGCCTACTACCCTCCTGTTCACCCACCTACCGACCTTCGAACCCACCTACCTACCTATTTGTCTACCTACCACCTACCTACTACCTACCACCGACATCCATACATAAATACATACCTACCTATCCACCTACCGACCTACGAACCCACCTACCTACCTATTTGTCTACCTACCTGTACCTACCACCTACCTACTACCTACGTACATACATACATACATACCTACCCACCCACCTACCTACCCAGCCACACATCCACCTACCTACCCACCCACCCACCTACCTACTACCGACCTACCTACCCACCTATTTCTCTATCTACCTACCTACTACCCTCCTGTTCACCCACCTACCGACCTACGAACCCACCTACCTACCTATTTGTCTACCTACCTGTACCTACCTACCTACCTACCTACCCACCTACCTACCACCGACATCCATACATAAATACATACCTATCTACCCACCTACGTACCCACCTATCTACCCACATACCTACCTACCTACCGACCGACCGACCTACTTACTACCTACCTATCCACCTACCTACACACCTTCTGTCTACTTACCTTTGTGTGTCACTCCAGGTACGAATGTCACCTTATAATGCGTCGGTACTTTCCGTCACTTCAGACTGTCCGCTCTCGTACCTACCTGGGACCTGTGTGCTACGAGTCGCCCTCTCCGTCTGTCTCTTCCTGTGCGTCACACACCAAGGTGGACGTCCCTCGTACCAATACTCCGTTTAGGTGTCTCTGTCCTTCGCCCAACCACCAACGGCCCCCACCCCCTCCCCGACCCCGCCACTGACAGCCCCTACCCCAGAGGAACCCCCCCTACTCTTGCAGGACTTTGAACTGTCTCCACCGTCAATGTGACGTGCCACTTACCCGATTCTTGGAAAGTTTGCAGACGAGGTGCACGTCCACACTTAATACAGAGTCATTACGTCGATCCGGACCGCACGACACTGAGTACCCCAGCGTTTTTCTCAGTCTGCGCTGACCTGACTTGACTTGACTTACGTCGGCTGGGCCATCTTGTTCTTGTAGAAGGACAACCTCGGGGTAGGGCCGCGGACCCGGACGGACGAACCCGGGAGCGAGTCGCGACCTTAGAACCCTCCGTTGGGCGCCCCAGAGCCGGAAGGGACCCAACTCCTGACCTACCACGTCTAATCTACACTCCTGGGGGTTCTTCGACTCGTACTTAGACCTGAGGGTTCTTCGACTTGTACTTAGAGACGGATTGGGATTGGGACTAAGGTTACTCTCCGGTCACGGACAATCCTTCGGGGGAAGGGTACAACCTCTAAAGGAGGGTAGGGGCGGTGGTCTCTGGTCTGAAAAGATACGAGACTTCGACCGTACAGAAATCTACCATTTCTTAGGCGGACGTTGCGCCCTCTGGGCCAAAGTTAGGGACCCAGCCCTTCTAGGCGACCTCCTCCCACACCGGAGGGTGAGGTCATAAGAACGGACCTCTTAGGGTACCTGTCTCCTCGGTCCTCCCGGGACGTACCCCAGTGTCTCTCAGTCTGTCCTGACTCGTTGAAAGTGAAAGGGAGCCGTAAAGGTACTTCCTCTACTTGTGTGAATCCCTCTGGGTCCCCGAAGGGACCACCAAGTCTCCAGTTTCGCAGACGGGCGTTACGCCCCCTGGACCCAAGCTAGGGACCCAGTCCTTCTAGGGGACCTTTTCCTTTACCGTTGGGTGAGGTCATGAGAACGGACCTCTTAGGGTACCTACCTCCTCGGACCACCCGATGTCAGGTGCCCCAGTGTTTCTCAGCCTGTGTTGACTCGTTGAAGTGAAAGTGAAAGTCTTTCTGGGTTTGGGCGACTACCTTTTGTCGTGGGTGTGCAAACGACCCCTTTGCGGACCTAGACACTAGTCCCCAGTAGACCGAGAGACACCAGACGCGCCTCCAACCCGCGCCACACGGGGGCATACGTCCCCTCGCTCTGCACACGCCCCCACCCCCGCCCCCCGTCCCCCCGCTCACTGGAAACAAAAGATTAGGTAGTGAGCCGGGCTCGGCAGGACCTGTGGACGAATAGACTGTCGAAATACGGAGTTTTTCGTCGTTTACCTTACTGGTCCCCAGTTGCCACCCGGCCCCCCATCGGGTCGGACGACGCAGAAGCCAAAGGCACCGGGCGTACCCCGGCCCCCCGACCCACGTGTCTCCCGCGTCTCCCACCCCCGAGTGGCACCACGAATTCTGACCGAGGACGGCCGAAGAGAGGGGTCGTGGGCACCCCGGAAGGCAGGCGTCCCGTCCGTGCGTACTGTGCGCGGAAGTACGGTTCCGGTCCGCGACCCGGGACACGTCATGTGGACACGACGTTATTAGGGCGAAGACAGGCCATAGACGTCTCCGCGACCTCTTTCCGGGGGAACCTTGTTACCCTATAACAGACGGACCCCGTGTGGTCTAGGTCCCTTAATGGCACTACCTATTGTCCAAATGGATCTCGGTTCGGGCCGAGGATCCCGCTGCGAGTCAGGAGAATGATCTCTTGTGCTGTCCGCCTGCCCTTCCGCGTCTTGTCACGCCTTCTCCTTTGACCGCCCTCTCCTTTGACCGCCCTCTCCTTTGACCGCCCTCTCCTTTGACCGCCCTCTCCTTTGACCGCCCTCTCCTTTGACCGCCCTCTCCTTTGACCGGACGCCCCTCGCCGCGCCCCTCCCTCTCGGGTCTCGCGGAACGGCCGGCNGACACGTCATGTGGACACGACGTTATTAGGGCGAAGACAGGCCATAGACGTCTCCGCGACCTCTTTCCGGGGGAACCTTGTTACCCTATAACAGACGGACCCCGTGTGGTCTAGGTCCCTTAATGGCACTACCTATTGTCCAAATGGATCTCGGTTCGGGCCGAGGATCCCGCTGCGAGCCAGGAGGTGCTGTCCGCCTGCCCTTCCGCGTCTTGTCACGCCTTCTCCTTTGACCGCCCTCTCCTTTGACCGCCCTCTCCTTTGACCGGACGCCCCTCGCCGCGCCCCTCCCTCTCGGGTCTCGCGGAACGGCCGGCCGGACGCCTACGTCTCCGACGATGGACGGACACCTGCGGAGAGCGTTTGGAGAGGGTCTGAGCTTAGAGTACGTCTACCAAGCAGTCATGAAAGGTCTTCCTCGTCAAATTATTTATCTTTCCCCTCCCTGGCATTCATTTCATTTGCCCCTCCCTCACTTCGGCGCTCTCACGCCACAAGGGACTTTTCCTTCTTCTTCGGACAGCGAAGGCCTCTTCCTTTGACGCGCCGCAAACTCAAGGTGTGAGGCGCCTACAAGTGAAGAGTCGTAGAACAAACCGCCGAACACACCGTCCGTCCCAGAATCGACGGACTGGGCTCGGTAGTCGTGCCCTGCTCGTCGCAGAATCAGTGGCCTTGTCGTCAACAAGTCAGCGAGTCAGCACAGACTGAGAAACGCTGGGGTACCTGACGTCGCGCGGTCCGGAGGGACAGGTAGTGGTCGAGGCTCAAATGAGTCTGAGTACAGGTACGGTAGGTCGGTAGAGTAGGAGACAGCGGGGGAAGAGGAGGACGGAAGTTAGAAAGGGTCGTAGTCCCAGAAAAGGTCCCTCCGTCGAGAAGGGTAGTCCACCGGTGTCGTAACCTCGAGGCCGAAGTCGCAGTCAGGAAGGTCACTTATAAGTCCCGACTAAAGGAAATCCTACCTGACCAACCTAGAGGAGCGACAGGTTCCTCGAGAGTTCTCAGAAAGAGGTTGTGGTGTCAAGTTTTCGTAGTCAAGAAGCCGTGAGTCGAAAGAAATATCAGGTTGAGAGTGTAGGTATGTACTGAGGACCCTTTTGGTGTAGTGGGTCGGACAACGGACTCTTTCTCCCCGACCCGACTCACCCGCTCCAGACAAGTGGGTCAGACAAGTAAGGTCTACCGACAACCGTCTTGTCCTGTCTACATCCTCTCTGCGGACCAACTGGGGCAGAGTCGTGGAGCCCCGGGGTCCATCCTGAAACGCGGGGAAGCAGCCGTGCTCCTCGTTTATAGTATGTCCTTCGAGTGACTCCTTCGAGTTGGTCTTCGAAAAGTCCCAAAAGGTTCGAGAACGTACTGGGACAGATCACCGACTCCACGTGTATCCACTTAAAAAGATCCCTTGGCAGGCCCCGACCGTGTGGGCAGCTCTCGACCGTACGGTGTGGACCCAGACACAGACTGCAGCTCCCGCATTCGGCGGAAGGACGTGGGTGTAAACGACAGGGGAGAGGGCTGGGGGTGGCGTAGGTAGCGGTAATGACGGAAAAGGACATTTGTGTTGTTTTCCGTGTTGGTACGGAGGGACCACCGAGTCCCCATTGTTGAGACGAACGTTACGTCCTCTGGGCCCAAGTTAGGAACCCAACCCTTCCAGGGGACCTCCTCCCGTACCGTTGGGTGAGGTCATAGGAACGGACCTCGTAGGGTGTCTGTCTCCTCGGACTGCCCGATGTCAGGTACCCCAGTATTTCTCAGACTGTGCTGACTCACTGATTGTGAACTTTAAAGGATAGGGGAGGACGTTGGGGTAATACGACCGAAGGTGTCCGTTTGGACAGTGGAAGTGGTGACTGACGGAAAATTCTGCTGAGGGAAAGAAAATTGAAGAAAACAAACGACACAGCCCAACTTGGACGCTCCACCGGTCCTCGGAGAGTGGAGGTCGCAAAATCGTCGTTTCAAGGCTCCCGGGGCACGTTCTCCTCCAGACGCTTTTCAGTGGTGCCGCTGGCATTAGGGTACCTACGAAAAAAATAAAAATAAAAAAAGGAGGCTCCGTCGCAAAAAATAGAAGGGTGTACGTTCCCGTAACCCGACAGAAAGTCGGACGGGAGTCGACGTTGCGAATCGGAACGGTAGGGGCTTCCTCTAAGTCTCGTCTCTCCCCCGGTACTCGGTCAAGCGAGAAGCATCTGTGTCTCCTTGGGCCTCCCTCCCCTCGGGGGTCGCGGGACGGGTCCGCAGAGTCTGCGCTTCCCGTCCGACCCCCACCGGCCCTACTACCCATCCGCGAACACGTATGGTTAGTCGGGCTAAACGGGCGGCACTTGACTTTCTACGGGTCGCGGTCGACTTCCCTTTAAATTATTGGCACGGGGCCCCCTGAACTCCGGTCTTTTGAGTTACCCTGGTCGACAAAGACCGAGGAGACTCCTACCCCTCCTTTTAATTTAATTTAAAGTTTTTATCAACACTATGAGTGATCTTTCTCCTCCCACCTCCACTCACAGTTCAGTCCCTCGACTCTGTTCTCTCCAGGGTCCACCCGTCCGCCCCCACCTGCGTCCACTCTGGGGGTCGGAGACGGTGTCGGAGAGGACCCCCCACATGGGGGCCGAAACCCTGACAGTCTGGGCACTCCCCGCGGGGTGGGGGCCACCCGCAGAAAACCGACAGGCAGTTCAACCCGTAGTAGTGACAGATACTAAGAACATTGAAAACCAAAGATAATACTTTTCTTTTATGTCGATTCACATGTTTTTTCCACATTCTTAAGACTTTTTTTTTTTTTTTTCCAGACACTTCTAAGTATCTCAATTCTCTTGTTTCAATACTAAGGGTCGCCCCTCAGACCCTACCTATACCTGTGTGACGACATAAATTGTACCTCTTGGTCGTTCCTGGACGACCCGTCGTGTCCCTTGAGACGAGTTACAGTACACCGTCGGACCGACCCTCCCCGCAAACCCCCTCTCACCTATGTACACATACACACCAACTCAGGGAAACGACAGGTTGACTTTGATAGTGTCGCAACAATTAACCGATATGGGGTTATGTTTTATTCAAATTTTTATTGATCTTTTTCTTCAGACTTCAACAGTCTGAAGGGAGTACCGAGTCTACCATTTCTTAGACGGACGTTACGCCCTCTGGACCCAACCTAGGGACCCACCCCTTCTAGGGGACCTCTTCCCTTGCCGTGGGGTGAGGTCATAAGAACGGACCTCTTAGGGTACCTGGCTCCTTGGACCGCCCGATGTCAGGTGCCCCAGCGTCTCTCAACCTGTACGGACTTCGCTGTCTCGTGCGTGAGTGTCTGGAGTCCCCTACTCCGTCCGGAAAGGGCCCTTCACGTTGGACCCCGACACAAGGTCTCCCCGGACCCACGACTCCTCCGTGCGTCGCGCTAGGTGCCTCGGAGGGAGGGTCGGCCGACCCACCTGAACGACACGTCCCTTCTCTAAATCTCGGGACTCTACTTCGGTTTGGACCCACCACGCCTTGTGCCCGGACAAACGAAAAAGTTGTCACGTCGATTTAATATTAATATAAAGTAGGGCACAACGGGTTTCTTCTTCCGAAAACATTGGTCGGGGTGGAACCGGACGGCGACCGTATTTAGAAGGGGTCCCTCCGCCCGCGTGGAGCTCTACACTCCCCCTCCGGACGCCTAGACCCCACCCCCCTCCTGCCCCCCGCCCCCGCCACCACTCTGGCCGGTCCCGGTGCCATCCCGGCCGAGGTGCAAGCGTTTCCGCACCTGCGACCTGACTCGGTTCTCGGACACGGGGGCGCTGGCGGTCCGGCGATTGCTCGCGGCACGCACGCAAGAGGAATAACAAAAAGAAAGTAAACAGAGGCGTCGCTCGCCCTCGCTTTTCCTGGGGAATTTCGGTTGCCCTAGCCACGGTTCCTTCGCTTGCCCCCGGTGGGACTCAGGTGTGCCCCTTCGTCCCCGAGGCTTACCAAAACACGTCCTTTTCGCAGTTCTTGCCCCTGCCCGACGGCGGCCCAGTGCCCTTCCCTACCTGTCCCGAGGCCCGGCACGCCGACCGGGACCGCCAGGCCGGGGCCCGTCCGTCCGCGGAGTCGCGGGAGGACAGACCCGGCCCTTTGGTGGCCTTCCCGGCCCGAGGGGCTCCCGCGTATGAACACGGGACACACAAGACTTTTCAGTGGGGGTCGGGGGGACGTCTTCCGCCCGGAGTCAGAGTGCCAGACGAGGGTCCTTGACACGAGAGCGTGTTGGTCGATCCTTGTAAGGTCGGGACTAAAACACCGCCGAGTAAGAAAGGTCCCATTCGCCAGTCGAGTTACCAAAGGTGGGGTTATGGGCGGAGGATGCTCTCCGACGGGTCCCACAGACGTCTCCGTACCCTCTGAGGACCTCGACGTAAAGTCCTGTCCGACCCCCCATGCTACCCCACCTGCTCTTCCCGGGTTGTGCAGATGCGTCAATAAATTTCTTACTAATTTTTGTTTTTTTCTTTGTTTGTTTTTTTTTGTGACCGAACCAATTCCGCTTCCCATCACGACTTTGTGTGTAGCGCTATAATTGTGGGTGTGTCCGTCGGACCAGACTGGGGGGAACGGGAACTTTGAGTGCATTGTCCTTTTCTCGTGGGTCCAAACACTACAACCTGGCCTAGATTGTATTTTCAGGTCGGGATTCAGGTCGTTCAGGTGAGAACCTTACGGGATCCGACGAAGTAGAGGGCCTCAGTCTACGGTAGGGGTTTAGACCCGAAGTCCCGACGGTTCGTGAACTGCCTAGTGTAGGCAGTACACCTTTGCTTTTGGGCTTTGCCAGTTGCCACACCTTATTCCGCGTCTCTTTGGAGGGGCCGCCTACGGCACTACAAACGCCTAGACACAATCTCTGAGCGGGTTGTGCCGGTGGTCCGTGGCCGTTTCGCACATAAGGTTCCTCCACCCCCATATCACACCCAGTGGATCCCCCTTGCAATTTTACAAGAAATATCGAGAGACACACAAACATTAATTGAAAATAACCTCATGTCGACGAAATGTCTCAACACAATCTCGAGACCCGAAGGGTCGACCACTATCGCCAATTCTTCGAGGGACGGTTGCGTCGTCTTCATTTTCTGCGTCCAAGCTAGGGACCCACCCCTTCTACGGGACCTCTTCCTTTCCCGTTGGGTGAGGTCATGAGAACGGACCTCTTAGGGTACCTGTCACCTCGGGACGTCCGATGTCAGGTGCCCCAGCGTCTCTCAACCCGTTTTCACATCGTTGTAGTGAATTTGTATGGTGTTGCCTTCTCCCCCGCCTTATAGGGTGTTTCAAGAGAATCATCACCTTTCTACAAAAGACTCACTATTCTCTAAATAAAAAATGGGGGCAAAAGGACTTTGTCCTATGACAAAAGACGTCATCGAAGAAAATCGACCCTATGACACTTTTGCAATGTACCGAAGAAAATCGACCCTAGTACACTTTTGCAATGTACACCCGTTCTAGACTTCCAATGATAACTGTTAAATTCTAACAACGGTTCTATTAATAAAACTCATTTCACCCCTTCCTCCTTTTATTCCCACTTCTACTCCAGTTTCTTCCATACAACTTAAAGAATACTTAGGACCATAACACCTACAATCTGTCAATTACAGATCGAAACATGGGTGTGACGGTAAGACGTCTTATCTCCGAGCCGGGACCCTAAGTGTACCTAAAGTCCGTGGGTCCCCTGTCTACACTCGTCAAGGAGCAAAACTCCTGGTCCGAAGAGAGGTAGGGCTGGTCTAAGAAAAACGGAGTAGCCCGTGAACTCCTCCTTCAAAACGTCGGTTGTCTAAGGGTGGTTCTCATTTTCGTAGAAAAATAAAACAAAAATTTGTAAAAAAAAATTAACCTGGAAAACGTTTCCGAATAACGTAAACAACGTTGTAACGAAGACAGTGCACAACAACAGCAACCGACCGTCCGTACACCCTAGAATCGAGAAAGTAGTCCCTGACTCGGGCGGGAGGGACGCAACCTTCCACTTCAGATGTGGCGACCCGACGGTCCCTCCGGGGAGTCGCACAGAAAAATTTGGAGTCTAAAGTCGAGAAACTCAGGCACGACAATAGAGACCAGACAGAATCCATGAAAGTAGTCTTACCTTTGGTGAAGGGGAAATATAGGAGTCCCCAGAACAACATTTACCGGTGCACGCTAAAGTCTACCTCTCTTTACCTTCAAATTCACCGGCACGATTCAGCGGGTCAGCACAGGCTGAGAAACGTTGAGATGCTTGCCATCGGGTGGTCCGAGGAGACAGGTACCCTCAGAGGTCCGTTCTTGTGACCTCACCCGACGGTAAAGGAGGAGGTCCCCTGGAAGGGCTGGGTCCCTGGTTTTGACCCGCAGAACACAGAGGACGCAACCGTCCGTCCAAGAAGTGGGGATCGCGACGGACTCTTCATCTCTTATGCATTTTGGAACTACTTCTCGGACACCGACGTGGACGGTTTAGGGTGAAGTGACTTCGACCAGGGGTACAGGGGTACAGGACATCTTAACGACAGTCGCGGGTGGACCCTGTATTTCCGAGAGAGCAACGACTACCACTACGAGTCGAGTCTTGTTTATCGGAACCCCACCCCCACCCCAGTCCCGCACCCGTAGCCCCCAGGTCCTGGCTTGTGTTCTACCCATCCCCAGGTTCTCGGAGTCCCAAGGAGTCTGACTCCGGGTCGAGCTGGAGATTCTACATTCGGAAGAAGGTGTGTTTGGGGGTTCTACCCATAAAGATTGTAAAAGAAAGGAAAAATTATAAATAACTTACTTTCTCGGAAATTTAGGATATCACGAAACGTTAAAAGTTTTAAAGTGTGCCTCCTAAAGTATATTAGGGTGAGAGTCAACGAGTCGACACAGGCTGAGAGACGCTGGGATACTTGGTCGTACGGTCCGGAGGCACAGGTAGTGGTTGTGGGCCTCAGGTNTCGCGGGTGGACCCTGTATTTCCGAGAGAGCAACGACTACCACTACGAGTCGAGTCTTGTTTATCGGAACCCCACCCCCACCCCAGTCCCGCACCCGTAGCCCCCAGGTCCTGGCTTGTGTTCTACCCATCCCCAGGTTCTCGGAGTCCCACTTTAAAAGTTTTAAAGTGTGCCTCCTAAAGTATATTAGGGTGAGAGTCAACGAGTCGACACAGGCTGAGAGACGCTGGGATACTTGGTCGTGCGGTCCGGAGGCACAGGTAGTGGTTGTGGGCCTCAGGTGGGTTTGGGTACAGGTAACTCATCCACTACGGTAGGTTGGTAGAGTAGGAGACAGCAGGGGAAGAGGAGGGCGGAAGTTAGAAAGGGTCGTAGTCCCAGAAAGGTTACTCAGTCGAGAAGCGTTGGTCACCGGTTTCATAACCTCGAAGTCGTAGTCAGGAAGGTCACTTATAAGTCCTGACTAAAGGAAACCCTACCTGCCAAAGTTAAACAGGTAGGGTTTGAGGCATTACTAGGGAGGTGGAGGGGGTAGGAAGGGACATGGATGTCCTTTGTAATTCAAGCAACATTTATTCGAGCGAGGATGACAAAAGATCTAAGGTGTACATCCACTATAGTGCACTATAAACGGAAAAAGACACTACATGAAGTGAATCATACCTTTAGAGATCCAGGTGGGTTCACCAACGTTTTCCGTTTAAAGTGGGAAAGAGTGCCGACGCATTGTAAGGGAAGATAATCTGCGTGGTGCAGCAGACAGTCACCCGTGCATCCAACGAAGGAACCCCTCCCACCCCAAACTCCCAATCAAAAACCTTTGGACCTACCACTCTATCCACGGTTGTAGGTCCACTGTCCGCGACCAAGAACCCGGTTGTAGTGTGCCACGACAAATAAAATCTTCCCCGGGACCACTCGAGACCGGACGACGAAGTAGGTGAGTGAGGGTCGGGGTGGTCCTGAACCCTACAACTTCTGTGACAATCGTGGCGGACGAAGCTAGGATTTCCCACGTCCATAATGAACAGATGTCTCTCTCTGAGAGACTCCAGTGTAGGTGCCGGGGGTCGCTCCACACTTGAGGGTAGACTCTCCCAATCGGAAAACGAACGACATTGCCTCCCGATTCGGTGTTTGTAAGGAACAATCGGGGTAAGGTTGCAGCCCTTTAAATAAATAAAAAAGGGGGAACATGGTCTCTTTAGTCCGAGGAGACACCCTATTGCGCTTTTTAAACGATTGTTTGACGAAGAGGGAGCAAGTCTCCGGGGCTCTTAAGACTTGTGCGAGACCTTTTAGTTTGGCGACACTGGGCTGGTCGTAAAGCTGCCCAATGCTGATTTACTTTGTCTGTTGTACACCCAGGTTAAATGAGGTGCTGCGTGTACAAATTTCCCAAAACCGTTTTCGAGAGAACGAGAAAGGAGCAGAAGGGAGGGAAGTGGGGTTTGTAATCTCTCTACCACCCTCTGACAAAACTATTTTGTCGCCTCCGATTCCAGACGAGGTCCGCACGTTTGTTTACTTTGCCCCACCCGCCGGAGTGGGAGTCGGTGCCCCCTCTTCTACGGTGGCGGGAGAAGTTAGGAATTTACAAAACTACACCAAACATTCTAAACAGAGACCCATGTCCCCTCTGTGGTTCACCCCTCCCGATGGTTCCGACCGACCTCGAACGACTCTTTGCGAACGTGCATCGGGGCCCCACGACAGGCCCCGCTCCCCGCCCCGCGTCTGAACCCGTCTTGGACTCGACTCGGACGTGGAGACTCGAAAACATCGACGAACCTATGTGTGGGGGGCTCGGGGATGACCAGTCGTCCCGACCCGTGGGTAGACAATGGAGGCAGGAGACTGACTTCGGAGACCCCTCGAACGCTATACACCCACCGTGAGCGGAATGTACGTTCCTCTGTCGAGCCCAAACCGCCTCCACCCCCGTCCACTGGAGGCGGAACAGTTACTTTTACTCTCACAATCAGCGAGTCAGTACGTACTGACAAACACTGGGGCACCTGACATCGGGCGGTCCGAGGAGGTAAGTACCCTAAGAGGTCCGTTCTTGTGACGTCACCTAACGGTATGGAAGGAAGTCCCCTAGAAGGGCTGGGTCCTTAGCTTGGGTCCAGAGGACGTGACCGTCCACTCAAGAAATGCCAGACTCGGTGATCCCTTCGGGTAATTTTACAGAGTACTTTACGAGTGGACCGTTGGCTCTAGGGTCGCTCCGTCAGCACTGGAGTCCAGAACCCACTCAAATCCCTTGTAACTAAGGCATCGGGGAGTAAGCATCAAAAGACAGAAAAACAAAGNAAAAAAACAACCCCCCCCCCCCCCCCCCCCCCCCCCCCCTACCATCTCCCCTCCTGCCACAGTGTCGTCGGATTACTTGTCTTCCACTCTTGATTCTTCGTTCTGAACAGTGGTTAATACATTTGTACAGTAGAAACAAAACAGTTATTCGTAAGGCCCGACCGCAGAGAAGGAACGTCTCTCGCAGGGGCGAAGGGTGTCCTCCTCTCGCCCCTCTGCCCCGACAGACAGCTCTTCTCTGCGGTAGTCTACGGGCCGTGCGTCTCCCGCCCACTCGCCCCCCAGACAGAGACCCCCCACGTCGCGTCCCCCCGTTGGGGGGAACCGGCCGTGACAGTCGCTCCGTCGGAACCTCGGCGCGGCAGCGGGCAATCCGTACTTCGCCGCTTACTACGTGTGCTTGTCAGAAGTAGAGGAGGGACCCTTCCCCCGGTCAGACGTTCCACCCAATCCCCCCGTGGGGACCCGCGGCGACGACACCGACAGCCCCACCCTCCGACACACGTAGGGTCGTCCCGAGTCCCTACCAGGAACCCCCGGTCGACACACCGACCCGACGCCCACGGGACGCAAGTACCCGGCAAGACCTTTCCGCCCGGCAGGTGTCGTAGGACTCGCCCACCACCACCGACACGAACTTCCTTGAACGAGAACCAAGGACCCGATCTGTCAAAATCGACCCGAAAAACACGACCCTTTTTTTTACGAACGCACACACACACACACACCACACACTTACTCATCGTTTGTGAACTTGTCTACACACTCAACCTGATATTTCTTCCGACTCGTGGTTTCTTAACTACGAAAGGTTGATACTACGACCTCTTCTGAGAACTCTCAGGGAGCCTGACGTTCCTCTGGGTTGGTCAGGTAGGATTTCCTTTAGTTCGGACTTATAAGTAACCTTCCTGACTACGACTTCGACTTCGAGATTATGAAACCGGTGGACTACGCTTGACTGAGTAACCTTTTCTGGGACTACGACCCTTTCTAACTTCCGCCCTCCTCTTCCCCTGCTGTCTCCTACTCTACCAGCCTGCCGTAGTGGCAGAGTTACCTGCACTTACAATCGTTTGAAACCACCTGTCACCTCGTCTCTCCTCAGATCACCCGATGTCAGGAGTCCCAGTGTTTCTCAACCTTGACTGACTTGTTGTCGTTATTTCGGGGTAAACTGTCTTGAGGTGTCGTTCCTATCACTACCTATTGGTGTCTCCTTTTCGTGAACGACCCTGGGCTGGACTCGGTACTGTCCGAGTTGTCCCGTGTGATCCGGATTCGGAGTCCAAGAACATTCGTACTCAGTATTAAGACCCCTCGGGGTGGTTCCAGGGGCTACTGTGGTTCCAGGGGGGGCTACTGCGGTTCCAATTCAGTCAGTGGTGCTACTGGGCTCCAACTGAGTTAGTGGTGCACGGTTAATGTGATAACGACTCTGTTTTCTGGCGGACATATATTCGTCGACACTAAATCTCGGGCCCCGAGAACAGTTCTAAGGTGACACGACCTACTCTGAACCCGGGATCGAGCTCGATCGTTATTTGGGGAAATACGAAAACGTAGCGACACCTACAGAATAAGAGAGTCAAAACCCCTGAGTCTGTGACCCGTATTGTCTGAAACGGGATTTTTAACACTTTATCTGTTCGTAATCAACGAGTCAACACAGACTGAGAAACGTTGGGGTGCCTGACATCAGGTTTTCCGAGGAGACAGGTACCCTAAGAGGTCCGTCCTTATGACCTCACCCAACGGTACGGGAGGAGGTCCCTTAGAAGGGGTGGGTCCCTAGCTTTTTAGCAAGTTCGATCCGAGGTTACCAGGTACTCGACTCTTGAAGGTCTACAAGTTCGACCGAAATCTTTTCCGTCTCCTTGGTCTCTAGTTTAACCGTCGTAGGTGACCTAGTAACTTTTTCGTTCTCGCAAGGTCTTTTTGTAGACGAAGACGAAGGAACTGATGTGATTTCGGAAACTGACCCACCCAGTGTCGTTTCACACCTTTTAAGGAATTCTCTATCCTGATGGTCTGGTGGAATGAACGGAGGACTCTTTAGACATACGTCCAGTTCTTCGTTGTCACTCTTCACCTGTACCTTGTTGTCTGACCAAGGTGTAGTCCTTTCCTCATACAGTTCCGACATATAACAGTGGGACGAATAATTTGAGTATGTGTCTCATGTAGTACTCTTTGTGACCCGACCTACTTCGTGTTCGACCTTAGTTCTGACGGCCCTCTTTATAGTTATTGGATTCTATACGTCTACTGTGGTGGGAATACCGTCTTTCACTTCTTCTTGATTTCTCGGAGAACTACTTCCACTTTCTCCTTTCACTTTGTCAACCGGATTTCCAGTTGTAAGTCTTTTGATTCTAGTACCGTCGGTCAGGGTCCTGACTCCGTTTGTCTGCCCCTTTGTCACCTGCTGTGTCACTACGGACCGGACCGTGTCAGGAGTCCCGGCTTTTCTCAGTCTGTGCTGACTTCGCTGATCGTGAAAGTGAAAGTCGGGCTGTTTTCTCATTGTTGGTTCTATTTAAGGTCCGCGCGACTTCTCAGGGCGCGCCGAAATAACAAAATTAGAAGAAGTGCCGTCTTCGGTAACTGAGGTGAACGACCGTTAGACAAAGTGGTGGTTGCGGCTTTAGTAAAACACCTAAAATTTTTTTTTTAACAAAAACCGACGACGAGAATTAGGGACGCGGTGCCAAATCTCCTGACTTGTCGGTCGGACCGCCGAGACGTGAAGGCGGGCACGCCCAGCCGGGAAGTCCGCGTGAAGGCGGGCACGCCCAGTCGGCAAGTGCGCGTGAAGACGGGCACGCCCAGCCGGGAAGTCCGCGTGAAGGCGGGCACGCCCAGTCGGCAAGTGCGCGTGAAGGCGGGCACGCCCAGCCGGGAAGTCCTTGTGAAGGCGGGCACGCCCAGTCGCGAAGTCCGCGTGAAGGCGGGCACGCCCAGCCGGGAAGTCCTTGTGAAGGCGGGCACGCCCAGCCGGGAAGTCCTTGTGAAGGCGGGCACGCCCAGCCGGGAAGTCCTCGTGAAGGCGGGCACGCCCAGTCGCGAAGTCCGCGTGAAGGCGGACACGCCCAGCCGGGAAGTCCGCGTGAAGGCGGGCACGCCCAGCCGGCAAGTGCGCGTGAAGGCGGGGCACGTCCAGTCGCGAAGGACGCAGGGCGCGCGCAGACTCCGTGCACCATCGGGACCTCATTTGCGGCGTGGACGTGACGGATTCTCTGGTCTCGCAAACAGAGAACGACGGGCTCGGCCCCGTCTAGTCATTTAATTACTACGCCGAGACTGAACACAGGCCAAAATAAAACACGCCTGTGTCTCCAAAGAGGCCCACCTAGTCGACTCAGCAGCGGGCCTGTGTAAAGTTGGTGCGGCATGCATAAAGGAGTCCGTTTCTTTTATCTACCAAGACTTCTCCTTTATGGATGGGACTATATTACTGTCCATTGCCTTCCTCCTAAAAGAGGCCAAATTTTTAAGGTACTGTTTTGTGTAAATTTGAAAATATACTAAATTTTTATCTAACAGGATACGTAACAGTGTTTACTCCTGTACTTCTTAAATGCCTACTACTATTTAAAACCCTCTTTGGTTTCGAATTTTTTTTTTCAGATTATTAGAGATGTATGTTTGTCAAAAAGAATGTCCAGATAGGTAGGTAGGTAGGTAGTTAGTAGGTTGGCAGGTAGTAGGTAGGTAGGTACATCAGTGGTCTGCGCGATCTTGTGGTGGTGTCCACATGATCTTCCACCACTCTTGAACACTTCCCCTGTATCTCTACTCGCGTTGCAACTCTTTGAGACGTGACCTAGTACCTACGGAGTTCTGTCTTGATAATTCTTGGGTCTCTTAGGTTTGAGACTCAGAAACACAAAGAGTAAAGAGTCAGAAATAAAAATTTAAAAAATTTAACGTCATAGTAACTATCTGCCCGCAGGGACCACCAGGGCTACCATTTCTTAGGTGGACACTACGTTCTCTGGGTTCCAGGTAGGGAGCCAGCCCTTCTAGGGGACCTCCTCGCATACCGTTGGGTGAGGTCACGAGAACGGACCTCTTAAGGTACCTGTCTCCTCGGACCGCCCGATGTCAGGGACCCCAGTGTTTCTCAGCCCGTGTGGACTCACTGATTGTGTGTCAACTATCTACTCCTTTACCCCCGAGCCCCTACAGTGTTCAGGATTTCGGTAGGGACACCCAACAACTTGTGACTTCGAACTGGTGACACAGTAAAGTGAAGGGATCTATTGTTCCTTCATTATCACAAACCCCCTGAAGGGTTCACCACGTCCGTATCTCTTGGGAGGACGGTCCTGTCTACGTATTCTGTACACCCAGCCCTTCTAGGGGACCTCTTTCTTTACCGTTGGGTGAGGTCAAAAGAACGACCCCTTTAGGGTGCCTGTCTCCTCCGTCAGGTACCCCAGTGTCTCTGAGTCTGTACTGACTTGTGTGGTAAAGTTAAGGTTGTCGTAAAGACCTCAATAAAAAGATGGGATTCCTGTATCTTGACTCCAGGGTAAGAACTGGGGAACACCACCACTTAAAATACACAGCGGAACAGACTCGGTGTCATGGGTCGACAATCGAGTTGGAAGTAGGATCTACGACGACGCTCCGATAAGGAATCTACCCTGTTCGTGACTTTAGTCAACTGAAACTTACTTCGTCTAACGAGAGGTACGGTGCCCACCCGGAGTGGATTGGTCGACTTCCATTATGCTCTTTGTCTTTTCGGGTCGGAGGGTTAACCTTCTATCTAAAAGCGGAGGTACACTGGAAACTTGAACTCGACGTCGTAGTCGAGGAGGACCCAGAGGTCCGATGACCAGATGGAGTACCACAACCTCTTCTGAGAACTCTCAGGGAACCTGTCGTTCCTTTAGTTAGTTAGGATTTCCTCTAGTCAGGACTTATAAGTAACCTTCCTGACTACGTCTTCGACTTCGAGGTTAAGAAACCCGTGAACTACACTTCTTGACTGAGTAAACTTTTCTGAGACTACGACCCTTTCTAACTTCCGTCCTCTTCCCCTACTGTCTCCTACTCTACCAACCTACCGTAGTGGCTGAGTTACCTGTACCTAAACCCCCCTGAAACCCTCGACCACTACCTGTCCCTCCGGACCTCACGACGTCAGGTGTCCCAGCGTTTCTCACCCTGTGCTGACTCGCTGACTTGTCGTTAGAAATTAGAGAGAAAGACACATGCGTGTGTGTCTGTAGGATAGTGAAGACAAAAAGACCTCTTGGTACTACCTATGTTGGGGAACGATGTGGCTGGTCGCTTCGACGGAAGATGAACCCTTTAAAGCTTTTTCGTAGGGAGATTATAGTTCTCACCTTTGTGGGGTGGACGTGACAGTTCTCGGACTGGAGTTCGAACTGAGGGGATGTAGGGGACGACCGTAGGTCTCGATCCCAGGTCTTTAGGACGAGGTTTCAAGGGTCCACGGGACCAGACTCACTTTGTCAGATGCGAGTGTGTCGGACTGAAGTTTATCCGACACGAGGCCCCTGAGGCAGCGGCGTCTACGTCGCCCCACGTACGTGCGGCCCTCGACGCAGGCCTGGCGGGACTCAGGCACTTTGCACGGTCCCTACGACAACCACTGCGAGTGTGTGTGGGCCATAGCAGACATGGAGTACTGAGTTGAGACTACCCGATGAAGTCGGTGCCAGAGATTCGGGTCCGTTCTAGGCCAAGCGGCTGGGTAGACAAGAGACGAGCGGGACCTGACGGAAAACAGTTCACCGAAGGTACTGGGGTCGTACGTCTCAGCGAGTCTGGCACTTGAGGGCCGCCGGGACTCTGAAGCTCGGAAGTAGGAAGGTCGATCTTGAGGGTCCTCTCAGACCTCAGGGGCCTTAGGACACATACCGTGGGCCCACAGTCCTGTACTTTCTCTACAAACCCGGCTTTACTCCTACGAAACCGTTTTCCCAAAGGAGAGAACTCGGGTCCAGCTACGAGACGACTCGTGTTTTGTCAGGTGAAACAACCTTTTTCCGTCTTCCCCAACTTCTCGAGTCCTCTTCATCCCGCGCTCCGGGGCCGAGCCCTTTTCTTAGCCGGGTTAAGGACCGGTGGAGGGGCTATTGGAACAATCACCGGTGTGCCTGACCGACAGCGGACCCCGGTCCTCGATGCACAGAGTAAGTATTTGTACTCCGAAGGGGGACGGGGACGAAAAGCGTCGCGGACAAACAGTCGGGGGGTCTGGGACGTGCGGACAAGGGTGGAGATAACAAGGGTGTGGGGGCGGTGGGGGCGGTGGGGCAGGAATACTTAGACTGCCGAGGTGACAGTGAAGAGCAATGCCCTTGATTTGCATACTCCTAACTACCCCGAAAGATGGATTACGACAATAGGCTTGACCCAAACAACTAAATTACTTGTTTTGCAGTGTAGCGTAGAGGGAACAGAACTGCAGACTTGGGACACCGTCGACGACCACCGTCTAAACGACTTTTCCCCACACACACACGCGCGTGACCTAGGTGATTAAATTAAACGTACGATAGGTTTTTATTTTTGTCTTCGTATGTGGAGGATGCCAGCCTGTGTAATAGCTTTAAACAAAAAGAAAAAGAATTTAGTTTGATAGGGTCCTCGGTGAGACCCTGGTCCCGTGGGGGCAAAGACTGAGTCCCGGGTCCTCAAGTAGCTCTACGGGCGATTTTTTGAGGGCAACCTACTCACGAGACTCTAGGTCACTGGACTAGCGGGACCCTTTCATGCCTACCCCGAACTTCCGCGCGGTCCACAGGCAGGAAGAGTGTGGGACGGTTTTTGGGACTCCCCGTTCCGGGGGTCATCGACCTGAGGCCCTACGGGAGACGTCTTCCTTGTCCAACAGTGACCGGTTAGGCAGGCCAGACTTCGGTGAGACAGCAACGTTTCCCCGCGTGTTCGACCGGCCGCACGCAGACTCGGGACGGAGAGATCCTCCTTCCTGTCCCGGTCGCCAGTGGGGCCCTTACCTGTCTGGAGAAACACCGGCCCCAGGACCCTTCGTCTCTACCTACGTTCGACTCGGGGTGGGGGGGCCCCGAAGGGGGACGTCCCTGTGAGGGCGACCCCGTGGGCCGAGCCCACCGTACTAGCGTAGGGGGGTCGAGTCTCGGCTCTGGTCTCGCCGTTTGTCGCAGGCTCCCGCTCGAGGCACAGCCGCGCCCGAACGCCCGCGCGCACGAACCTTCTGGGTCAACACTCTCACAGACCGTTAATTTTTATTAACCCTTCGTCCAAAGAGAGTCGGGAACGTTCTTACGGTCGATCGTATATTACTGCAAAGTAATCTATACGACTTTCGACCCTCGCGGCATACCGTCCCCGTTAATTTCTCCTAGTATTCTCCCTACTCCCCTTTTTTTCTCTCTCTCTCTCTCTCTGTAATCTTTTTGGGGCCGATTCTACTCGGTACGTAAATTACCGGTGAAGTAATTGATTAACTAAAGAATAATCAATGCCCTCTTCGGGGCCAATCGCGGAAGGCGTGTGGATTAATCGCCGTAAATGTGTTAATTCGGTGAACGAGTAAGGCACCGATTTGTAAGAACCTTGGCTGGTGCCGTCGGAACGAGACCCGGTAGGTCGAGCGAGACAAAATAAAAAGAACGATTATAACCGAATTGGAAGTTTAGTTTTTAAGAGACGGGTGGGGGGGGGTGGAGCGGGGTGTGGACTGGGGAGCCGAAGCGGCAAAAATTAATGCTATGATTTACGTGTCTTTAGACGAAGTAGTCTCTCCGACTACACCCGACCCAGGGAGAGCGACGGGGCCTGGGAGTCTAAGAACGCACGTAGAGGACTCCAACTACGGAAGGGACTACCTTAGTGAGAGCCCGCCAAAGTAAACGGAGAATAAGGGTGGGCGGGGTATCGGTACGATTCAGTGAACTCAGTACAGGCTCAGAAACGTTGGGGTACCTGACATCGGGAGGTCCGAGGAGACAGGCACCCTAAGAGGTCCGTTCTTATGACCTCACCCAACGGTACCGGAGGAGGTCCCCTAGAAGGGTTGCCTCCCTACCTTGGGGTCAGAGGACGTAACCGCCCGTCTAAGAAGGAACAGACTCGGGGGTCCCTCCGGAGTCGTCTCGTGCCTCCGGTAAGGGGGTGGCGGTACCTCTGGTCTGCAGTCTAGGTCCGGCACCGTCCGGGTGCGAGACGGGTGTTCGAGGTCCTCCGCAGGAAGGTCTGAGTGGCACCGAAATTGCATAAGCGTCGGGGGAGGGAGAGGGCGGTGACGGCGAGGCCCACGTCAAGTGTAAAGACGGACCGTACCTAAACATAGACCCCCACGGAAGAACTCCGAGGTCGCAGCGACACTCTTCTTGGAAGGTACCTTTCGACTGTGGGAGTGGCACCTGCGTCTTATTTGTGTGCACCCTGACTCGACTCTAGGACCCCAACGCTCGGATCCGTGCCGGTCGACTCGAGTCAGTTGATTTCGACTCGCTCGGTCTCATCGACCCGAAGGGACCCCCGAGTCGGTCATTCCCCAGACGGGCGTCACACCCTCTGGGTCCAAGTTAGGGACCCAGTCCTTCTAGGGGACCTCTTCCCTTGTCGTTGGGTGAGGTCAAAAAAAAAAAAAAAAAACGTCGTAAAATAAAAAAAAAATTTAAAAAAATAAAAAAAATAAAAAATTTAAAATTTTAGAAATTAAGAATGTACGCAAGGGTTTGTACTTGGGGGGAGGGTGGAGGGAGGGGTGTTGTAGAGAGACCCAGTAGGGGTACGTGGTCGGGGTTCGTACGACGTGGGATGCAGTCTGTACCTGACCGCTAAGTTAAGAATGTACTGTCATATGTACAATCTTAAGGGTAAGAGGGTTTAGTAGGGTGGGAGAGGGAGAGGGAGACGGGTGAGGTCATAAGAACGGACGTCTTAGGGTACCTACCTCCTCGGACCGCCCGATGTCAAGTACCCCCAACGTTTCTCAGCCTGTGCCGACTCACTGAGTATGAAGGTGAAACAGAGTTTGTTCTCATTTTCTAGTAGCAAAATGATGTGAGAAACTCACATCCTTGCCATCCAATGATCAGATCTGCAACGACACCATGCGTGAACGGACCTGTGTTTTGGTACCTTTGGGTTGGGGTGAAGGTGCCTCAGACTTTAGCCGTCCTCAGGCTTCTATACGTGTAGTCAATCATTATGCTTTGACGATTGCAAGCTGGTGAAGACTGGACACTTTACACTCTCGACCTGGTGTTTCTTGCGACTTGCGACTTCTTCACTACGAAAAGTTGGGACTACGGCCTCTTCTGAGAACTCTCACGGAGCCTGACGTTCCTTTAGTTTGGTTAGGTAGGATTTCCTTTAGTCAGGACTTATAAGTAGCCTTCCTGACTACGACTTCGATTTTGAGGTTATGGAACCGGTGGACTACGCTTTTGGACTGAGTGACCTTTTCTGGGACTACGACCCTTTCTGATTCCCGTCCTCCTCTTCCCCTGCTGTCTCCTACTCCACCAACCTACCGTCGTGGCTGAGTCGTCTGTACGCAAACTCGCTCGAGACCCTCTACCACTTCCTGTCTTTCCGGACCGCACGAGGTCAGGTACCCCAACGTTTCGCACCCTGTGCTGACTCGCTGACTCGTTATTGGATACCTTCCCCGAAGGGTCGACCGTGGTCACCATGTTTTGGGTGGACGGTCACGCCCTTTGTATTCTCCGGTCCCAAGTCAGCGACCAACCCCTTCTAGGGGTTCTCCTCCCGTCCTGTTAGGTGAGGTTGTAAGAACGGACCTGTTAGGGTACCTGTTAGGGTGCCTGTCTCCCGGGACCGTCCGATCTCAGGCGTGCCGGCGTTTGTCAGTGTGTGCTGACTCCCTGAACCGCGTGTGTACACGTTAGATCCTTTAATGGCTGAGTACGAGTAAGTTCGATTTTGAGAAAAACTTCTTTGTCTGGGTGGCTTTTGTGCGTTTTATAGAGAGGGTGGGGAAGTGCGTGTGGCAACATTTCGACAAAAAAGGTCCCCTTTTATCACTGTCATACAATAATTAAATCGAGATCCTTTGACCTTAAATAAATGACTTTGTAGTGGGAATTCACAAACTTCTCTAAAGGTCGGTACGGGGCACCATACGTCGTCGGACGCGAGGGGTGTGCCGTTCGGACCTCAGAGGCGGCGACGTCTCGGTCCCCTCGGGGTCCTGACACCTTAAATTTTGAACCTCACTGAAGGTTTAATAGATCAGGCGGACCGGCAGTGTGCGTTCCTTTATTCGTGTCCCTCTTGTCCCGAAAGGACCACCGAGTCACCGAATTCTTGGGCGGACAGTTAAGCCCTCTGGGTCCTCTGCTCCCAAGCTAGGGACCCACCCCTTCTAGGGAACCTCCCCTTTACCGTTGGGTGGGGTCATAAGAACGGACCTCCTAGGGTACCTGTCTCCTCGGACCGTTTCCGATGTCAGGTACCCCAGCTTTTCCCAGTCTGTGTTGCCTTCGCCAATCGTACATATGTACGTACAGTCCTTTTGTCTATACTCGTTTCGGTCTTGTCTTTGGGTCTGGGTGTTGTGTTTGAGATGGTATTTATAGTCGGTCTTACCACTTGTCTGAATCCCGATGCGTCTTCGCTATTTTGTCTTGAAATACTTCACTAAGTAACGTGAAACGGCTCTAAGTGATAGTATTTTTAAAGTGAGGAAAATAATTTTTTCTTATTACGGTCAGAAGCAGTAGCTTATCGCCCACAAAGTCTTATAGCATTTTTATCCGAATGAAGTTGTGTATCTTATAATTTGTGAAGGTTTCAAAATTACTTATCACAAACCCATCACTTAGACTAGTAAACTATCTGCCGATGTTAATTAGGGTATAAAAATCTGCAATTTTTTTCTAACGAAGATTTCGTGTCTTTCAGACGGAAAGAATTGATTAAAGGTGAAGAGGGGACTTCAGTAGTGTGACAATTAAATAAGGCTGCGAAAAGAATTAGCGGTGGTGGTTCTATTTAAGGTCGGGTTTAAGACTTAAATACTCTAGGATTACCTACTCCAAAATAACTTCTCTGTAGAACAAGGACTATATTAAAATTACAGTGGTAGTAGTTAATAGAACCAGCAGAGTGTCAGGTTTGCAACGTTTCACATTAAATAAAGATGGTTTGTTATGTTTCGCTTGGCGTGTGCGTCTGTCTCCCATCTAAGTGCTTACCCCGTCTCTACTTTGTAAGATCCTGACTACGACTTCGAGGTCCCGAAACCGACGGACTAACCATCTCGGCCGAGTGACCTTTTCTGGGACTACGACCCTTTCTGACTTCCACCCTCCTCTTCCCCTGCTGTCTCCTACTCTACCAGCCTGCCGTAGTGGCTGAGCTACCTGGACTCAAACTCCTTCGAGGCCCTCAACCACTACCTGTCCCTTCGGACCACACGACACCAGGTACCCCTGCGGCTCTCAGTCTGTGCTGACTCGCTGACTTGTCACTTCGGAGGCCCACCTCCGTCACTGGGTGACAAAGTTCCTGGTGGAGATGAATATTTCTCTTAATCTCTTCCGACCACACGGAGGACTAAGGCGGAGGACCCCGATTTGGGGGTCTCCCGAGGGACCAAAGAGCCGGAACTCCTACCCTCACCCCAAAGTCCTGCTACCGGAGTCCGACAGGGACGTCGCCGGCAAGAGAGGCTGGTATCACCCTCTGCTGTGGATGGGACAATTCCCAGAGGAAGGACGGAAGTGCCATAGTAACCCACGGAGCGACTACTTGGGGAAAGGCGACGAACAAAGTCTTCGTCGAGTGAGGTCCCCCGCGCCCTCGCCCACGCCCTCCCCCACGCCCTCCCCCACGTCCTGTCCCACGCCCTCCCCTGCGCCCCCCCCCACGCCCTCCCGCACACCCTCCCCCACGTCCTCGCCTACGCCCACCCCCACACCCTGTCCCACGCCCTCCCCTACGTCCTGCCCCACGCCCTCCCCTGCGCCCTCCCCCACGCCCTCCCGCACACCCTCCCCCACGTCCTCGCCTACGCCCACCCCCACACCCTGTCCCACGCCCTTCCCCACGTCCCTGCCCCACGCCCTCCCCTACGTCCCCTCACATTTCGTTAGACACCGACGGCAAGTCGACGAGTCAATACAGACCGAGAACCGCTGGGACACCTGGTGTCGGGCGGTCCGAAGAGTCAGGCACCCTCAGAGGTTCGATCTTATGACCTCACCTCTGTGCATATTGGCGTATATTTTCGTCCACCAACAACAAATCAGTCATTTAGTACGGACTGAGAAACCCTGGGGTACCTGGTATCGAGGGGTCCGAGGCCGTGGGTCCCTTAAAAGGTCCGTTCTTATGACCTCACCCAACGGTAACGGAGGAGGTCCCCTAGAAGGGCTGGGTCCCTGACTTGGGTGTAGAGGAAGTGACGTCCGTCTAAGAAACGGTGGCTCAGTGGTCCCTTCAGAGTGAGACGGAAGGAGTCTCGTGTTACAGATGTCTTATGAGCACACTTGAAAAAAGAAAAAAAAAAAATGGAAATCACCAAAAGGGGTTAGACGTTCCCTTCCACGTCTTAAATTGAAAGACTAAGTTGGAAAGACTTGCGGAGGTCGGAAAGAAAGAGACGAGGCACCTTGACCTAGTTTTCGTGGGAAATTGCTAGACCGGCGCACCGTCTCAAGAGAACTTTTCTCGTGCAAAGCCTAACTTAGTCATTCGGCAGCGCCCGGTGCGGAAAGTAAGAGAACGAAATCAAACTGTTTCGAAGAGATTTGTCCGCGGAAGTTCGTAAAGAGGACCGCAAAGGAGTGACGTTGTCCAACACGCACATGTCTACTCCAACTTTCCTCTGTTCCTAGCGAACACACACTCACACACACACGCACATACACACACGTTAGCCAGCACAGACTGAGACACGTTGGGGTACCTGACATCGGGTGGTCCGAGGAGACAGGTACCCTAAGAGGTCCGGTCTTACGACCTCACCCGACGGTAAAGGAAGAGGTCCCCTGAGAAGGGTTGGGTCTGTAGCTTGGACGCAGAGGACGGAACCGTCCGTCTAAGAAATGGTGGCTCGGTGGTTTCGTTCGTACCAAATCAGTGACTCAGTACAGACTCAGAGACGCTGGGGTACCTGACATCGGGCGGTCCGAGGAGACAGGCACCCTAAGAGGTCCGTTCCTATGACCTCACCCAACGGTAAAGGACGTGGTCCTGTTAGGAGGACTGGATCCGTAGTCATATGTTTCGTTCCTATACGGTTATTTTTAATTAAGTCTTTTGTTTCAGAGGAAGGAAGAAGGAATATTTCGAAGTGCCACGGGGCTGGGGTTCGGGTTCCTCGTGTCGCATACTCTTCAATGTCAGTCTTTACCGTTTCTGGGGTTCGTCCTCTTACCGTTCCTGACTTTGGTGCGAAAGTCTTTTTGTCGTCGCTCTGTGTCGGTCTCTTTACGTCCCCTTCCTAACCCCGACCTCTCTGTCCCGCGGAAAGCGCCTGTTCAGTCTCCCGCCGCCCCAGCCCCTGCTGGTCTCCCACCTCTCAGACGGAGACGCGTGCCCCGCCAATCTGCGGGGAAATTCAGCGGCACTCGAAGTAGAGGGCCCCTGCGACCAGGTGCGGCTACAGTTTCGTAGTCGTCTCTGGAGTGGCAGGAGTGACCCGTCTGTCGAGATACTGCTCTACCGCGAAGGTCGGTCCTTCTGGTCCCGGGGGGCGGGGCGAGCGGTGAACCTGTGTAAGTAAGTACACCGACCAATTCGTCTCCCCACGTTTTAATAAATAAGGTCACCTTTGTCGACTGCCGACTGTCTAAAAAGTTTCGAGTATAAACTGAGCACACACATACACACAAAGAAAGGGGGGAGATGTTCACGAGTTTGAATGATACTTTTTTTTTACAAAATTATCTTGTATTTTTGCTCACAGTCTCTAACGTGTGAGCTCCTCGACCCTCTTCGAGAGAGAGAGAGAGCAAAAAAAAAAGAGGGGGAATCGCACACTCTAAAAATTATTATCTAAAGAAGAGAACTCTGGGACATGTACAGAGAAGTACCCAGAGGCACCAACCCCTTAAGAAGACTGAAAGAGTGCCCGTAAACCTCATTGTCGTCCTCGGTAGACCCACAAGTGCCGGCACGGCCCAACGGTGCCTACAAACCTTGCCCCTACGGCCGCCATGGACTCGTGTGGACACCCAGGACCCCTGCACTTCCTCCTAATACGTACAAGGGGCTGCCCTCGTCCCTAAAGCCACAGAAAGTCCCAGACGACGATTGTACGACGGAGGTAGCGACTGGACGGTGCAGGGTCGGCCCTACTGACTGTCGGACCACCCGTGGTGGCACCTCGCTCTGCACAGACAGTGACGGGACTGTCGGGGGCTCGCAGAGACTATAGGACCGTGTAGCGTAGCGGGAGGGGAGCCTCTGGGTCCTCCGAGGGAAACCAAAGTTGTCCTCCGTTTAACGTCCTCCTTGGACAACGGGGTTCACGTCGGTGCTACGAGACCCAGAGTGCCGTTGCCGTGCCGTCGCCGTAGTCTTCCTACTGACCGAACAACAACGACAGCAAGGCAGCGAGCCAGCACAGGCTGAGACGCTGGGGCACCTGACGTCGTGTGGTCCGGAGGGACAGGTAGTGGGTGAGGACCTCGAACGAGTTTGAATCAGGTAGCGCAGTCACTACGGCAGGTCGGTAGGGTAGGAGACAGCACGGGAAGCGGAGGGTGGACGTCAGAAAGGGTCGTATCCTCAGAAAAGTTTACTCAGTCAAGAAGTGTAGTCCACGGTTTCCTAACCTCGAAGTCGAAGTCGTAGTCAGGAAGGTTACTTATAAGTCCTGACTAAAGGAAATCCTACCTGACCAACCTAGAGGAACGTCAGGTTCCCTGAGGGTTCTCAGAAGAAGTCCTGGTGTCAAGCCTCCGTAGTTAAGAAGTCGCGAGTCGGAAGCAATACCAAGTTGAGAGTGTAGACATGTACTGATGACCTCTTTTTGGTGTCGACACGGACCACGACTCCGTCTCTTTTCACTTGCACAATCAGCGAGTCAGCATAGACTGAGAAACACTGGGGTACCAGGTATCGGACGGTCCGAGGAGACAAGGACCCAGAGAGGTCCGTTTTCATCACCTGACCCACCGATACGGGAGGAGGTCCCCTAGAAGGGCTGAGTCCCTACCTTGGGTCCAGAGGACGTAACGTCCACCTAAGAAATGACAGACTCGGTGGTCCCTTCGGACGACTCTTATGAGTTGTTATTGCAAGGTCTTAGTTGTCGGGTCGCAGCTTTGGCTTCGGTCACACGTCCGAACCCCTCTCGGGGACCTCCGCCCGCCCACCAGTCCTTCCCACACGCCCGTAGGTCTGTCTACCTTCTCCAAAGGGTCGGAGCGACGCTCAACGGCACCTTTGGTCCCTATTGTCGTGGGTTCTCGCACCACTCGGGCCAGGTTGGTCTTGGGAAAGCTTAGCCGACAATTTGGGGCAGGTAGGGGGAGCGTCGCGGGAAGTCTAAAGGCCGAGTGACGAGACGCAAGTCTCGGGAGACGGAGGCGCAGTCGGCACCCTGGAGCCTGCAACACAGTCAGACAACCCCGGTAGCACTGTTTCACGGCATCGGACCCACTGGGCTTGTTGTACGCAAGTAAAGACTGTCAGGGAACTCAAACCTACACATTCTGGTTCCCGACCCACTCTTTGTGCCTATAATGAGTTCTTCGGAACCGTTATTAGGAAAGAAAAAAAAAAACCTACACCTAGCTAAAATCTCAGAAATAACTTACACGAGATTGCAACGGAGAAGAAAACCCCGCACTCCGTTCAACCTAGAATCGAGGGCCTGGTCTCTAGCTTATGAGTGAGGGACGTAACCTTCCACTTCAGAATTGGTGACCTGGCGGAACCTTCAGGGAGTCGCTATTAGGGTCCACATTGCCCGGGACTAACGGAAGAGAAGGGACACTCCTCCCCCGCCCTCCCCAGACCTTCCCCCTCCCAAAGGGACTGCTGGAGACTCGTCGGTCGGGGGACTACGGGTGCTACCTGGGAACTCTACCCAGAGTAGAGGTCACGTTTGTTTGACTCCGTTTGACTCAGAGGGTTACCCTCTACAGTGAGGGTTTCGACACCTTGGTCTCACCCACCTCGACCGAAACCAGGTTCGGGTAGGGGGTTGTAGTCGTGACTCCCCACGACCGTCGTGTCGCCGGAACCGGTTTACCTTCTACTGTTCCGGGCCCCGAGGAACGTCCTTCCCTACGTTCCAACTCACCTCCAGTGGTCCTACCCGACCGGCCCACGGCCGTTAGGATCTGAAGAAGGACCCGAGGTTTTAGTCAGACCTACCACTGACGTCGGTGCTTCACCTTTCTACGAAGGAGGAACCTTCCTTTCGATACTGGTTGGATCCGTTGCGAAATTTTTCGTCTCTGTAATGAAGCGGTCGTTTCCAGGTAGATCAGTTCCGATACCAAAAAGGACACCAGTACATACCCACACTCTCAACCTGATATTTCTTCCGACTCACGGCTTCTTACCTACGAAACTTGATTCCACAACCTCTTCTGAGAACTCTCAGGGAACCTAACGTTCCTCTAGGTTGGTCAGGTAGGATTTCCTTTAGTCAGGACTTATAAGTGACCTTCCTGACTACAACTTCGACTCTCGAGGTTAGGAGACCGGTGGCCGACGCTTCTTCACCGAGTAACCTTTTCTGGGACTACGACCCTTTCTAACTCCCGTCCTCCTCTTCCCCCACTGTCTCCTACTCTACCGACCCACCGTAGTGACTGAGTTACCGTACTCAAACTCGTTCGAGGCCCTCCATGACTTCCTGTCCCTTCGGACCACACGACGTCAGGTGCCCCAGCGTCTCAACCTGTGCTGGCTCGTTGACTTGTTTGTGTCGCTTGACGAAACACAAGTGTACACGGGGGGTGCGGTCGGGGACCTCCCTGCACTCTAGCGGTAGACAGGACCACCGTAGACCTCCGGCACGAGGGCTCTCACAAAGGGGCACGAGTCGGCCGAGAGGGTCCCGGACTCCACTTCGAACCTCTGTGTGCACCCGACCCGGCACGAAGAGGTAAGGGGCCTCTTCCGCGCCTCCAAGGGTGTCCGTCTACCTCGCGTAGTCCAGGACGAGTCGCGTCTGTCACCGACTTCCTCGACCTCTACTTACGAGTGGCGGTCACTCCCCCGGGTCGGACCCCAGTCGTCACTGGTTCCCGGGGAGTCCCTCTCTCACCCCCAGACCCACGGTCCCCCTACCTCCCGACTCCAAGTTCCGGTTCTGTTCCCACACGTCTTCGTATACACTCGTCCATGAGGGGTGTGGGGCGGCGGTCTCTCAAAGGCTTGAACGCCCTCCACAGTCCGCAGTCGCAAGTCGGCACGTCAGTCTACGGTCTCAGCCGAGACAGGAGTCACTCCGAGTTTACTACGGTTCTCAAGGTCGTCGAAAACCCTTACCTCTACCGTCCTCCACACTGGGTACCAGTTCAAGATGTCGGGACCCCCACCTCCCTCTCTTTCTGTCTCTTCATTGGCTATGTCTTTACCTGTCTGTCTTTCTGTGTGTCTATCTACATGTCTCGCTGTCTGTCCACTCTCTCTGTTCTCTGTCTCTCTTATCTACTACCACCCCTCTACTGCCTATCACATCCACTACCTGCGTCTCTCTCTCTCTCTCTCTGGTCTCTGTGTCTATGATCTGTCTCCTGCCGCCCCTCTACTGCCTATCACATCCACTACCTGTCTGTCTCTCTCTCTCTCTCTATGATCTGTCTACTACCACCCCTCTACTGCCTATCACATCCACTACCTGTCTCTCTCTCTCTCTCTCTCTCTATGATCTGTCTACTACCACCCCTCTACTACCTATCACATCCACTACCTGCGTCTCTCTCTCCCTCTCTCTCTCTCTCTGGTCTCTGTGTCTATGATCTGTCTCCTGCCACCCCTCTACTACCTATCACATCCACTACCTACGTCTCTGTCTCTCTCTCTCTCTCTCTGTCTATGATCTGTCTCCTGCCACCCCTCTACTTCCTATCACATCCACTACCTGTCTCTCTCTCTCTCTGTGTCTATGATCTGTCTCCTGCCACCCCTCTACTTCCTATCACATCCACTACCTGTCTCTCTCTCTCTCTCTCTCTCTCTCTCTATGATCTGTCTACTACCACCCCTCTACTACCTATCACATCCACTACCTGCGTCTCTGTCTCTCTCTCTGTCTGTCTGTCCGTCTCTGTCTGTCTGTCTGTCTCTCTCTTTCTTTCTCTGCGCCTTTCTCTTCCTCTCTTCCTCTCTCTGTCTCTCCGGCGCCCTCCGCCCGGACGTGGGGACTCCTCGCCACCCTCCCCCCGGGGACGTCTGTCCAGCGGGGCGTCCAGCTCCGTGGTCACCCACTGCGGGCACCTGAGTCTCGAGCAACAGACGGGTAGGCCCTTAAGGTCATAGTCGGAGACATGGTCACTGGAAACTCTTGGCAGGAAATCAAAAGTCCGACCAGAACGACGGAGACCTCCGTCTAAAGGCCTAGGGCGGGCCCCTCCGACAGACTCCTAAACGGCAGAAACCACTAGCTCCCCCGGCGACTGAACTTCGGAGGCATCACAGGTGCCTTTCGCCTAGCCTTCCTTCGGAAAGGCGGCCACTGTTTGGAAGAGAAGAGTCGTGGTCCCCGGGGGCCTCTGGAGGACCCCCAGCAAGGCAGATGTGAGCCCCTGTCGCCGACAGTCTCGGCGGTGGACGGTACTCGGGATTGGGTAAGCCCCAGGAGGAACGCCCAGGTTTCAGGACCTGTCCCACTTCCTCCGCTCTCCCGACCTTCCGTCCGGTCTCCCCTCTGAGCTCTTTCCTTCTCTCCCGCGGGCCAGCCGAAGACTCTGCTGCTCCTTCTACTGCGACGCCTGTGAGCTGCGGCCACCCCTGGCTACTGTTTCTGTCTTCGGCCGAGAGACGAGTCGGACGGCGCGCGATTAATAGTGTAGTCGTAAGAAAAAAGAACCGACTCTTTTACACTTTTGCACAAAGGGAAACCGGGGTTCTGGCGGAGGTCGGCGCCAAGACTCACCGACGCCGCGTGACGGCCAGTCTGCGGGGCCCCGGTAGAGAGGACGAGCGCCCCCGGGATGGATCCGTTGGGGGCCGGGGAGGTCCCCCATGAGTCGGCCTCAGGGGGCTCTCGGGGTCCGGGTGGACTCTCGAAAGGTTCAGAGGCAGGGAGCAAGAGCGGGGGCGCCCGGGAAGGACGAGGGAGACCGACGGGTGGGACAGAACGAGCCTCCCAGACGTCTTACGGTCCACCCCTCCTGAGACTCTGACACCCAGCCCCCTCTCCCAGTATTAAGACACTATTGTCCCAGTATAGAGACACGGAAGGCACCGACCACGAACCCCATTTCTTGGGCGGACGGTGAGGTCTCTACTTCTCTGCGTACAACTTCGGGACCCGTCCCTTCTTCGGGACCTCCTCCCGTGCCGTTGGGCGGGGTCGCAAGAGCGGACCTCTCAGGGTCCCTGTCTCCTCGGACCGCCCCGAGCTCAGACACCCCAGAGTCTCGCAGTCTGTGCTGACTCGCTGAGTCGTGCGCACGTCCGGAAGACGTCCACCCTACCCTTCCACCCTCAGCGTAGGGACTCGGGGTGGGTGCCAGGCACCCAAACGTGCGTTCGGCCGGCTCGGACGCGGTGGCCTTCCGTCCGTGGACCTCGGACGCCCGGGGAGTGGCGGTGGGTCCTGGACCAGAGGGGAGTCGAGGAGGACTCGCGCTCCTGGACGGGAGTCCCGGAGATTGACCCCTCCCACCGGCTAGACGCCCCCACCTGTCACAGACAAGGCTAAAGAGAAGAGGAAGGTTAGCCCTGCACCGGGAGAAAGCCTTACGACTAAAGACCTAAAACGTCTGCTGACACAGGGTCTATTTTAAAAGAGGCTGTAATGCTTATATAACTCTTCGTTTATGACCGAAAAAAAAAAATTCACATGAAATGTTACAGGTACGGAAATTCTCTTTGGTAGTGGAGAAGAAAAGTATGACAAGTACCCCTAGTTTGGTGGGTTAGGATTTCCTTTAGTTGGACTGATAAGTAACCTTCCTGTCTGCGACTTCAACTTCGAGGTTATGAAACCAGTGGTCTACACTTCTTGACTGAGCAAACTTTTCTGGGACTACGACCCTTTCTAACTTCCACCCTCCTCTTCCCCCGCTGTCTCCTACTCTACCAACCTACCGTAGTGGTTGAGTTACCTGCACTCAGACTCGTTCGAGACCTCCAACCTCTGTCTGTCCCTTCGGACCGCACGACGTCAGGCACCCCAGCGTTTCTCAGTCTGTACTAACTCGCTCACTTGTTGTTGTTATACACTGAAACAAGACGTAAAAGGCTCAGAGGATATTTACACAGGAGTATGAAAGTATTAAATTTTTTATTTTTTTCCTCTTTTTTTTCTTTTGTTTAAATACCAATGGTCCCCCGTTGTCTCACCCACTATTTACTCTTCTAACCCTAACTGAGGATGTGTCGTGACATATATTTCGTCTATTCGTTCCCGGGTGGCGTGTCGTGCTCCTTAAAATGCGTCATGAGGCGTTGCTGGATGTGCCCGTCTCTTAGGTTTGTTCTCACACATACACAAATGCACATTTACTTAGTGGAGCGACACTGGACTTTGTGACCTTTAGTTGTGTTGCAACCTTTGGTCGATACGAGGTTATTCATAAGAATTGACCTAGTCAGACACACTCAATCACCTTTTCCGCGAATTCCCCTCCTCTCAGTAAGTTCCGCAGTCATAGGCACGTCTACATTAATAAAACACGCACGCACGAGTCAACGAAGGCAGCACAGACTGAGAGACGGTGCGGGACCCGACATCGGGCGGTCCGAGGGGGCAGGGACCCTAAGAGGTCCGTTCTCGTGACCTCACCCAACGGTAAAAGAAGAGGTTACGTACTTTCACTTTTCACTTTAACTTCAACGAGTCAACACAGACTGAGAGTCACTGGAGTACCTGACGTCGGGTGGTCCGAGGAGACAGGTACCCTAAGAGGTCCGTTCTTGTGACCTCACCCAACGGTAAAGGAGGAAGTCCCCTCGAAGGGGTGGGTCCTTAGTTTGACGCCAGAGGACGTACCGTCTGTCGAAGAAATGGTAGACTCGGTGAACCCTTAGGGTAAGATTAAAAGTCTGTAGTAAATATACCCCCTTCTGACAGATTTTTCTTAAGAGAGAGAGAGAGAAGAAAAAAAAGGGCACAGAGGGGTGTCACGAAATACCTTATTGGGTAAAAGGAATCCTCTATAACGTTTATAAGTAAAATAGTGTGCTCATAGGATTTTCGGAACATATAGGTTCCAAGGCGGACGTGCCTCACTTTCCGACTTTCTTTGTCCGAGGTCCTTCGCACACGTTATAAAATTCACACGCGATCAACGAGTCACCACAGACTGAGACGCTGGGGTACCTGACGTCGGACGCCCCGAGGAGACAGGTACCCCAAGAAGAGGTCCGTTGTTGTGACCTCACCCAACGGGCAAAGGAGTCGACGCCGGTCTCCACATTGGTAGATACCTTGGCTAAGTTACATGGTTTAAACCGTCTCAGCCAGACACGAGTGTCCCACAATTGACCCAGTGGACGTTTCTACGACTCTACGTCGACGCCTATGTCCCCACACCTAAGAATCGTAGAAAAAGAGACGTTGGGGGGGGGTGGTTGGTGGCACCCAGCGACTGGAGATTAGTCCGTCGGCGGGGGGAGTAGGGTGGGAAACCGTCGGCGATTCCTGGACTAATGGATACTTAAATACCCCTCGACGTCCTTGACCGGAAGGCGAGGGCTATTACAAAAGACTGTGTAAAGTCCTCGGCGCCTACTACACGATCCGTAATACATGCTCCTCCGGGCCGCTGCCAGGTGGCCTCTGGAGACCGATGGCTGTCCGAGCGGTCCTTTCGCCAACGGTACCGTTGCACGGGGTGTCGACATCCGTCTGCTCCTTTTTATCAAAATACTAATAGAGTTACTTCAAAAAGGGAAAAGAAAGAAAGAAAGAAAAAGAAAATTAAGTGACCTTAGAAAAACAAACGCTAGAGGTAGTACACTCACAAAGTTATCCCAGGAGAGATTTACCGTATATGCATGCTCTACATTAAAGATATCTCAGCGGCTCACAGGAGACAGGTACCCTAAGAGGTCCGTTCCTATGACCGCACCCGCCGGGACGGGAGGAGGTCCCGTAGAAGGGCTGGGTCCCGAGCTTGGGCACAGTGGACGCCTAAGAAATGTGTCTACAGTAAAGATGACTCGCTAATTTATGACCTCGTGACAGACCTTTCTAAGAGACACCTGGAACCTCGGTCCTAACCCCCCGTCCTCCCGACCTCGTAGAAATTCCTCCTTCAGGGCAGAAATTCCTGTTTCTGGGCGGTCCCAAACTCTCCCCCTTGGACTCGACCGGGCAGCCGTAGTAAGTGACGGAGAGAAAGGACTTCTCAAACGAGCGACCCCTCTTTCCCTTTTTTTTTTTTTTTTTGGACAGACTGTACTCATACCTTAAGTAATCTCTGCGGCTAGTGGACCTTGTCCTGGTCGTCACTGTCCATTAAAACTCGGAACTAAAAAAAAAGGGAAAAAAGGGGGAGGGTTGCGGAGAGGGATTCCAGGACTGACACAGAGGGGTAAACATGGTTTGACCTCCATAGAAACCTTTCCGAGTTCGAAGGTATTTGACAGGCCACAACAACGTTTACCCCCGTTCTCCCTATGGTGTGAGTTTCGGGTCCCCTGACGTTGCTAAGCCCCCGACGACCGTCCCTGTAGCCCCCCGAAGGGCCCACCCCAATCACCCTTTCTTAGGCGGACGATTCCGTCCTCTGAGCCCAAGCTGGGGACCCAGCCCTTCTAGGGGACCTCCTCCCGTACCGTTGGGTGAGGTCAGAAGAACGGACCTCTTAGGGTGCCTGTCTCCTCGGACCGCCCGACGGCAGTCACCTCAGCGTTTCTCAACCTGTCCTGACTCCCCGATTCTGTGTGTGTGTGTCCCTATTCCCTCCACGCCTACCGTCGAAGGTCGGTGTCGGCCCTTCCGCGCAAACATGTCTAAGTTCTCTTTCCGAAAACCGTCGTGGTCGGTTGCAAGAATTTTTCTGAGACGTAGGCTATGTCAGCAAAGTACAGATGCTGCCACAGGCTGTAGCCCTCGTCGTCGGTCTCCTTGTAGTCTCTTTCCGGGCAAACCTCTACGTAAGACACAGTTCGGTCGTCTGAGAACCATTGGCCACCCCCTCCTACACGTGATGAGTTGCGGACCCGGGCCAAAACAAACAGGTTCATAGCCACCGCACGCCCTCACCCTGAATCCAGTCTAGAAGGAGATTTAGTGTTCGTCCTTTTAAGGTTGACCTCGCTTAAAGGACCCGAAAGTCACCGATGCTGAGACTCGAAGATGGTGTCCCCTGGACCCACGTTAAGGAGGACACCCGCGATTCTATCGTATGCAGTGCGTCGTGTCGGCTTTTTCTTTGTGTGTGTCAGGTCGACCTCTCGTTTGGATTCAGTGACGATCTGTCCGTAGAGGACATGGTAGATATATTCACATCTCACCTCTTTGGGAAAGAAACACTGGTTCTTCTCTCTGTCTAAACTCGCGCCTTGTACCAATTTTAACGGTGTGTTTGAGGTCATGTTCCGAAGGGACTACGAGTCCCCATTTCAATAGGCGGAGGGTTACGTCCTCTGTACCCAAATCAAGGACCAGACCCTTCTAGGGTGTACGGTGCCGGGGTGATTTGGGCACGTGGTGTCGAGCACTTCGGACCCGTGGGATCTCCGGCCCGAGGCGTCGTTCTCTGTGGTGGTGTCACTCGTCGAAAACGTGGTGCCGGTCTCTGATCGGGGGTGAGCAGCGGAGGTCTCTTTCGGACACGAGTCGTTGTTTCTGGGTCGTGTCGGTTTTTATTTATAATTTTTTTTTTGTCCTATTTCTATTTTCTTTTCGTCATGTGACTCTCGCTTATAAACGTAATGTGTTTTCGCACACCGAGTCATTGGTAGTATACATTTCTCGACCGTGTCTCGTTAGTTCTTCTGCGTCTGGCTGAGGTACTTTTCACCGTTTTCCCGGAACAAGGAACTAGAGTGTGCATCAAAACTCGTGGACTAGACGATTTGTCGTTTCGACCCCTTCGGGTCTCGAGTCAGGACAACAAGTCAGTGGTTCAGCACAGGCTGAGAAACGTCGGGGTACCTGACGTCGTGCGGTCCGAAGGCACAGGGAGTCGTAGAGGGCCTCAAACGAGTTTGAGTATAGTTTCGTCTTTATTTTAGAGGACTCTGTGACGAACCAAACAAAAGAGGGGCCGTAGACGAAATAGGACACGGTCCTTTTGAATGGTAAAGAAGAAGGAAAGAAGTAGACAAGAAGTCGGTTTTTCAGTGTAAAAATGTATAGTGTCTTTCATTATAAACACAAAAGTCTCCATACATGATATCAGTAACCTTTTCTGGGACTACGACCCCTTCTAACCTCCGTCCTCCTCTTCCCCTACTGTCTCCTACTCTACCGACCTCCCGTAGTGACTGAGTTACCTGCACTCGAACTCGTTCGAGACCCTCAACCACTACCTGTCCCTCCGGACCGTACGACGTCAGGTGTCCCAACGTCTCTCAGCCTGTGCTGACTCGCTGACTCGACTTGACTGATAGCTGAATCGACACTTCGATCTTACGGGACCCACGCACAGAACAAAAGAATTGCCTCCCGAAAGACGTTTGTGAAGGACGACCTCTGTTCGTCAGGACCCTGTGCACTAAGGTGCACAGGTGGACACTCTGCGGTAGACAGGTAGTCCGTGGGACCTTGTCGCCAAGTCCTGCAACGAGACACACATGGTACTCCAGCGACGTTGGTGTGTGTGTGTGTATGTGTGTGTGTGTGTGTATGTACGTCCGAAGGTACTACCGGACCGACCCTTTCTTAGACGCACGTTACGTCCTCTGGGTCTAAGCTAGAGACCCACCCTTCTAGGTGACCTCTTCCTTTACCGTTGGGTGCGGTCATAAGAACGGACCTCTTAGGGTACCTGCCTCCTCAGACTCCCCAATGTCAGGTACCCCAGCGTCTCTCAGTCTCTACTGACTCGTTGATTATGAAAGGGAAAAGCGAAAGTATATCTATATACTTATCAACGCTATACAATATGATAATATAAAATAATATATTATATTTAACTACGTATTATTATTCAAACTTTTCTACGGCCCTAAAATGTCTCTCTATTTCTGAAGAAAGACCGGTGTGCCCTGGTATCAAGGGACTGGCCCCCACCTTGGGCTCGGGGGACGTCACCTTCGGACCGTAGGATTCGCGGCCCGGCGGTCCACTCAAAGTTACGTTTGGTTAAACCCCCTCACCTAAAGTTTCGACGGGTAAAAAAGGGGAAGGGACCCTGTGTGAAATCACGTTTCTAGGTCAACAAAATTATGTCAGGACTTACTTAGGGAGACAGGAAAATTCAAGACAAAGATGAGTCCCAGATGGACCAAAGTGAGGGAGAAGTTCCGACTATTTGACGTTTTGTCTCTCTTAGCAAAAAAGAGAGTGCCCCGTTTCACCTGCGTGCTAACGAAAGATTTCCGTCTCTTTGGCACCCGGATTAAGGTCGTCGCGGCCCTCTAACATAATCGTCACCTGTCTGGCTACCAGAAGTGAAAAGATTTGCTATTATAGCGAAAAACGGAGGATAGTCTTAGGACCAGGGTCCTCCGTTTCTAATTCCCCGGAGCAAAAGGAAGACTCTTTTACTGGGAGCACGAGAACTTCGATTTTGAGTCCCCGAAAACCCCCCCCGTGTGGCCAGGGGTGTCTACCGCACAGGCAGGGAGTGGTGGGGCTGCGACCTTCCGGTGAATTCAAAGAGACGACTGGGTGTACGGCCTCTCTCTCGATCAATTAGCCGGGGGCCTCCTGTTCTCTAAGGACCCCTACTACCGAGTGACCCTAAAGTAGTGTTCACACTTGGGTAGACCAGTTCTCTGAGGGGCCTCTGGTGTCCGGTTCTTGTTATGTGAGTCCTGTCTTTTTCACACAACCGCAAAGGTACGTGTCTCCCCGTCCAGACGCTCCCCGGGTCCTGTGGGTCCTCCGTCCGCGTCCCGGACACCGGACGTGTGGCGCGACCTCTTTGCTCAGTCTTTCTCAATTTACTACTTTGCTTCTCCGCTCCCGGTAATTTTGGGTCTTGCGACCTCCGTCGCCCGCGGGGAAGGACCTGAGACTCAGGCAGGGGTCCAGACTGTCGGCGAAGTCAGTGGAGGTCCCGTCTCCCATTCCGTTAAGAGGGGAAAAATTAACTATCCGTCCTGAAACGCCCTCTACTATCTTATTCCGGTGTAGACTGAGCGACGTCGCGAACAGCATTGTGGACCCTAAAGACAGAAGAGGATTTACTTCTGCCCCGTTTTTACTCCGACGTCTGGTGCGCTACGGTGACCATGCGTCTCAGACACTGCCCGTTCTGGACGGTTCTGTGCCCGCCGAAGCACGGACTAATCCTGGCGTCGCCCCCCCGGCTTTGCTCCGTAGTCTCGACTGGCGATTTCCGTGTCCCAAGGGAAACCCCCGACTACTCTTACAAGAGTTTAGCTGGCGCTGCTGCCAACAGGACTCGACAAGGAAAGTTTACCCACTTGTCGTACGAGGTACTTACTGTGGGACTAGTTCCATGAAACGTTTCTCTCTCTCTCTGAGGTACTTTACGTTTGGTGGCTACCTTCGGCAAACGTTTTAAAAAAGTCTCTACTCCAAGTCTCTCACTCCTGTTTACACGCTTTCTAGTCCTCGGTGCCTCGGTGACGGCAAAGAACGTCCGCGGGGCAAGGTACCCGGCGTGTCCCACCAGAGACGCCGTCCGCACGCCCCCAGGGGTCACCGAACGTCTCGAGAACCCAATAACAGGACCCACGCACACCGACTCTGCCCCACAGAGCCTCATAATGGGAGGAGGTTTACCCGACGAGAGTAGGGGTGTGGTGTAGGTCTACGTAAAACAGCAAGTGGGTCGCACTTTAAACTTGGCGGCAGTTTTACTGAGTACCCACCTGCAATACGGGTCTAAAACTGCAATGACCACCAAAAGAGAGAGAAAAAAATTTGGATTAATATTGACAATGGATGTCTGACGGACGTTGGGACTAACTGAGTTTCGGTCCACAATTCCTCTGTAACAATGAAAAAAAACAAAAAGGACAACCACTCCGCGTCCTTCCGTGTCAATCGGAAGTCTTCGGTCTTTACGTCTGCGGCCCCATTTCGGCTCGATGCCTTTGGCCCAACGATGGTGACACGCCGACCCTTTTCAGTGTTTTTTACAGGTTTACAAAGTCCACACACCTTACTGAATTTGAGGGAGTCGGCGGGTTTCCGTGTGAGAGTCGTCTACGTAGGTCTTAGACTTTCCAGATTAAATATGTACGTGGCAAAAAGGAGAGGACAAATTTTTTTTTTTTTTTTTTTTTTCGTCGACCACCGAGTTTACTATTTCTTAGACGGACGTTACGTCCTCTGGACCCAAGCTAGGGACCCAGTCCTTCTATGGGACCTCTTCCTTTGTCGTTGGGTGAGGTCATAAGAACGTACCTCTTAGGGTCCCTGACTCCTCGGACCGTCCCGATGTCAGGTACCCCAACGTTCTCAGTCTGTGCTGACAACAAAATTGAGAACGAAAAAAGTCTATTTTACTTTTCCCTTTAAAAACTAACTCACCCCTTTAGGCACCTCACATTCTTTTCTCATCGAAAAGGACTGTACTCACGGGAAACCGTACACACTTAAAAAAAACTACATACATAATAAAACCAACTCGTCACACCCCACGCCCCAGGACCAAGGGACTGGTCCCTAACTTTGGCACAGGACAACGGGACCTTTGTCTCAGGGTTGGTGACCTGGCACTCCCTTCCGGAGGGAAACTATGAACATTACTAAAACACCGAATACCCGTTTTGACCCGTGTGTGTCTGGTGCACCCTTCAACAGTCTCCGACGTATGGCTACAGTAGTTGTCCAAGACATAATAGGCCCGAAAAATTTTTTACACCAAAACGCACAGTTCTGAGAACTCTCAGGGAACGTGTCCTCCTCGACGTTGGTCGGGTAGGATTTCCTTTAGTCAGGACTTATAAGCAACCTTCCTGGCTACGACTTCGAGGTTACGAAACCGGTGGACTACACTTCTCGACTGAGTAGCCTTTTCTGGGACTACGACCCTTTCTAACTCCCACCCTCCTCTTCCCCTGCTGTCTCCTACTCTACCGACCTACCGTAGTCGCTGAGTTACCTGTACCCAAACTCACTCGAGACCCTCTACCACTACCTGTCCCTCCGGACCGCACGACGTCAGGTGCCCCAGCGTTTCTCAGTCTGTCCTGACTCGCGGACTTGTTGTTGTCCGAAGTAGTTCGGTAACTACATTTCTGTGTGGGAGGAGGTCTCGTCTCTGTCAGAAAGACGTTGGAGGACAGACCCGCAAACGGGTCTCGAACAGGAGGCCTGGGGTGACGAGGTAGACAGGCCCACCGTCCTTCGGGAACTGGCGGTCCCAGGAAGTTTCGAGAGAGTCTTAACAGGCGGACCGCCGTAGCAGAACGACTGTTGGCCCGTTGTCTCTTCGAGCAGCCTTCGCCCCAAGGACCCAAACGGGCCACCAGGTCCCCACTCCTTAGACGGACGGTCACGTCTCCTGTGTCCAAGTTAGGGACCAGGCCCCTTCTAAGGTTGTGGTGCCCCGCTGGTTCGGACACCCGGTGTTGCCTCGGACTCCCTATGTGGGCGACTTCGACCCCGTGGACCTCGGGCACCAGGGTTTGTCTTCGGTGGCGCCACTCTTCGGGCGACCAACGTCCCCCCGCTCGGGTGTACGTCAATCCTTCTGGGTCGGGTCGGTTTTTATTCAGTTTTTTTTATTTATTTTCTCTCTACTGAATGAACAAGCGTGTCCTCCAAGGGGTAGGAAAACAGAACGACTCAGGAGCGCTCTTTAAGTGTCCTGTGAGGTCCTGACCTCCCCGACCCCCACAGTCGGGTTGTCCTGGGGCGTGGGTCGGGTACTCTGTGGGTGGTAAGTCTCCTGAGGGGGTGGGGCGGGGCTGGGACGGGACGGAACCAAGTTTGACGTAGGAGGGTCGACTCTGACGTCGGCCGAAAGGTCGGAGCCAGGTGGTAGGTGTCGGGCGGACTCAGACGCAAGGGAAAGCAAACCCAGCTACCACAACCGACTCCCAGTCGTGTGGAAGAGGGCCAATAACCTTCTTGCACAAATCGCGTTAGGGGGGCACTAGGAAGCAATGTGAGAAACTGCCAGTTCCCCTTACCGAACTTGCGGATACTTACCGTTGGTCCACCTTAGTTCTGGGACGGGTATTGAGAAAGGAAGGGGGTGGGCAGTGGGGACTTCGTAAACCCCCACAGCGCACCCCATCGGACACTCGAGTCGAAGTGTGTTTACCTAAAATTTACAAAGTCTACAAGGACCGCGACCTTCCTCGGCCCCGGACCTCGGCTCCCTTTTTTTTTTACTGTTTAATTGTTTAGACAAGATAAAAACAGAGCAAATCTGATGAAAGGGGGGTTTTCTAACATCCGGTCAATTTAACTTCAGCACAAACAAAAACAAAATTTCGTCGACACAGATCTCTGAAACGGTATTTTGAGGAGATCCGCAGAAGAACTCCGGTCCACACACATAAAGACCCCTCCTCCTGAACCCCACTTGTTACCCGGACGTCACGTCCTCTAGACCCAAGTCAGGGACCCACCCCTTCTGGGGGACCTCCTCCCGTACCGTTGGGTGAGGTCACAAGAACGGACCTCTTAGGGTGTCTGTCGTTTCGGACCACCCCGATGTCAAGTCCCCCAGCGTCTCTCAGTCTGTCCTGACTCACTGAATTTGAAGGTGGAAGGGGAGGTGCCCCCCCTCACGAGACGTTTGTCGACTGGTGTACGTGGGTGGAAGGGGAGGTGCCGCCCCTCACGGGGCGTTTGTCGACTGGTGTACGTGGGTGGAAGGGGAGGTGCCGCCCCTCACGGGGCGTTTGTCGACTGGTGTACGTGGGTGGACGTCCCCGCCGACCCCGGTCCAATCCAACCGGTGCTGCCCCTGGGAAGAATTACGTGGTTTGTCGGACGAGGATCTGTGCGGGGGACTGTGGACCCTGGGTTTTCGTGCAAGTGCCTTTTGTCACGTAGAGTGTCTGGGACCGAACCCACGAATAGACGCCCGTCTATGTCTTTAGGTGTTTGTCCCAGACGAAGACTTCATCAGTGTGTGTAAAAATTAGATGGGTACAAATTTTTAGTCCGCTCGTTCGCACAAAATTTTCGCTCGCGCAGTGTAACTCGTCTGCCCGGCGGCCCTACCCTCCCCTCAGACCCCTTCTTACTTAGGTACACACACCTGACTCGGGGAAGTGACAGGGAGACTTTGGTAGTGTTGTAACAATTAGTGACTATCAGACCATCTATGATTTCAACAAAAAGAAATTTCCGACATTAACTAGGTATATGTAATAACTATGATACATATTTTATCTATTGATTTCTCTTGGACGACCTGTCGTGACCCTTGAGACGAGTTATGTGACATTATCGGAATACCAGTGGTCCCCCTTCCTACCCCCCCCTATCAGTCCCTCAGACCCTACCTGTACCTGTGTGACGACACAAATTGTATCTCTTGGTCGTTCCTGGACGACAGGTCGTGTCCCTTGAGACGAGTCACAGTGCACCGTCGGACCTACCCTTCCCTCAAATCCCCTCTTACCTAGGTACATGTACATTCCGACTCAGGGGAGAGACAGATAGACTGTGATAGGGTTGTGTCAATGAGTCGATATGGGCTTATGTTTTATTTCGAATTTTTTGACCCGTGTACCCATAGCTATAAGGTACGAGTGTGTGGAGTGAGAGTACTTTGAGAGAGACGAAACTCTAACGTAGCTGATACCTGTTGGGAGTTCTAGTCGGGTCGTAAGTAAAAGACAGAGGTAGCCACCAAAAAGGCCCTCTGTGTGTTGACGACAACGAGACACACTTACTTCACGTTTGGGGAGCCACAAACATTTGAGACCCCGACGATGGGCGAAGGGGCCCCTCCGTTCTTATACAGGAAAACTTTTACTGAAATTTTCATGCTTGTAGTGCTGCTACGCAATACTCGAGTGAAGAATACTTAAGACGATAAAGAGAGAATTTCCCCTCCCACACCTTCCAAGGTCCCACACCTCACGTATTTTATAAGCACAGTAAGGAACTTGGTGGTTTCTCTCCGGGTCCTGGGGTCGTTACGGGTCCCCTTCATGTAAATCTCTGTGCAGACACCCGTCCTCCGGGATTCTCGAAAGAGGAGACCCGACTTTACATAATCCGTGACACGAACACTAAGACCTCTTCCCTTACCGTTGGGTGAGGTCCTAAGAATGACCTCTTGGGGTGCCTGTCTCCTCGGACCGCCCAATATCAGGTGCCCCAGTGTTTCCCAGCCTGTGCTGACTCGCTGACTTGTGAAGTGCGAAGATTGTAGAGGACCTGTCGACTCGACTGACACGGCGAAACTCATTTGTGGAGTCATTAAAGAGCGTAGTCCCCCGGTTGTATAGTCTCGAAGTCGAAGTCGTGGCCAGGAAATATTTATAAGTCCTGACTGAAGGAAATCCTAACTGAACAACCTACAGGAACGTCACACTTCTCGACTGAGTGACCTTTTCTGGGGCTACGACCCTTTCTAACTTCCGTCCTCCTCTTCCCCTGCTGTCTCCTACTCTACCGACCTACCGTAGTGGCTGAGTTTCCTGTACTTAAACCCACCTGAGACCCTCAACCACTACCTGTCCCTCCGGACCGCACCACGTCAGGTGTCCCAGTGTTTCTCAGTCTGTGCTGACTCACTGACTTGAATGACTCAAAGAAAGTCCGCTAAGAAAAAGGTCACTAAGGGTGGGGGAACAGTCCGCAGTCTCCCCGGTTGGTTCTACTACGACTGCTACAGCCACTGACTGACTGTAGGCTCCCATCGCCAGGAGTCCGGTCCTCCCCGGTCCTCCCTAGTCCCCAGGCAGTGCCTGTCTCTCGCCCCTCCGTGCCCCGTCCCTTGCAACTACGGCGCACGTCCGCGGCTCCGAAGGAAGTGGGTCTTGACAGTGAAGCCCGCGACGGTTGCGCGGACCCTGAGTCCGGCCAGCCTTCGCGCGGACGGCGTCCCGGGGCTTTACTTCTCCCTCCTTAATCTCGTTAATAGGCAGAGTTGCTCGGGGCGCAGAGAACACAACGGTAAGTACTCCACGTTTTATACGTCCGCCCTAAAAGACGGACACCGCAAAAGAGTTTGTCCTAAAGTGTCCGTTTATTTTTATCTAGGGGTGGTTGTCCGAACAAACCCCCTTCGAAAGCCAACACCCTCCGTCCCGTCTCCTCCGCAAGTTTGTCTCACCTGTCTCTGTCCCTCCCACCCAAAGGCGCTGAGACTCGGGGGGGGGGGGCACACAAAAGGTCCGTGGCCGTCTTCGCCGAATAGACGCAGGTCAGAGACGCAGAGCGTCCCCCCGCCGGCCCCGTCGGTGCGCAGAAGAGCCGGTGCACACCAGTCGTGTGTCGAAGACGGACCGAGAAGGAGTCGACAGAGAAACAGGTCGGCGGTCGCCCAGTGTCTCTGTCGACAGCGGTGTGAACAGTAAAGTAGGTCGAGACTCTAACAGTTGGCACTGAGTCCTGTACCGCCCCAATAACAACAACAACAACAACAATTTGAAAAATAAAACATAACCCCACATCCGTTAATTGTTGGATACTGCCGGAGTCCACCCATTGTCTCCCTGAGTCAGTAGGTATGTGTGTATGCGTGAGAGGGGGTTTGAGGGGAGGGTCGGTCCGACGGTGCACTGTGACTCGTCTCAAGGGACACGACCTGTCGTCCAGGAACGTCCAAGAGGTACAATTTACGTCGTCTCACGGGTACAGGTAGGGTCGGAGGGCCTGACAGGGAGGGGGGTGGGAGGGGGTGGAGACGGTGGCATTCGGGGAAGAGGCTCAGACGCTCAGAGAAAGACAAAACACGTGTTCAAGTGACCATAGCAAAGAAAAGTCTGAGGTGTACGCTCCCTAGAGTACGCTATAAAGAACAGACAGAACTGAAGTGAGTGATCTTGCACCGTTTTAACCTACTCCCCCTCTACCGACACACTCGTTGTACCACCTTCTCAAATAATGTCGAGTTCAAGAGTTTACTTGTTCGGGCCGTCTTCGTGCACTCAGGGAGTCGACGAGGCCGGTGAGACGACAACGACGGCGGGTCCGCACAGGCTGAGAGACGCTGGGGCGCCTGACGTCGTGCGGACGCACTGTCCGGAGGGACAGGTAGTGGTGGAGGGTCTCGAATAAGTTTGAGTGCAGGCAGCTCAGCCGCTGCGGTAGGGTGGTAGAGTGGGAGACAGCAGGGGAAGAGGAGGGCGCAAGTCAGACAGGGTCGTAGTCCCAGAAAGGGTCACGCACTCGAGAAGGGTAGTCCACCTGTCTCATGCCCTCGAAGTCGAAGTCGGGAAGGTGACGAGTGGTGTCTGACTACTGGAAGTCCCACTGAAGGACCACCCGAATTTTTATCCTTCCCCGAGTCTTCGGTAGGGGCCGGACGTTTCGTGGACAACGAACATCGTGCTCGACGAAAACTGAACTACTACAGTAGCCAGTCCCCCGTTTAGCGTCCTACCGACTCGGTTCGCTGCTAGTCCCAGGAAAGCACTTGTTTCTCAATACTAGGCGTTTCACGTCAAAACTCTTAACGAAATTTGACAGGGTTCCTCCGGGGTTCGGGGCGTAAGTAGAGGTAGAGAAGGATATTGGAGTCTAAGAGGACTCAGTGGCTCGAACGGGGCTCCCCTTGTGACTGAGAGACGAGGGGACAGACGTCGACCCCGAAACGCGATTGGCGGTCGAAGGGAGTTCTGTCGCGGGAGGGGTGGGGTGGATTCCAGTGTAGACCGGAGTCCCGGTCAGAAGGGCAGGAGGTTACTCTTTTTGCTTTCTTTTTAGGACGGACAGAAAGAACGGACTTTACATGCGTTAATCGTGTCCAAGGTGCTCGTCTTTAAACGATAAAGAAAACGAACCTCTCTCTGACAAAAACTCTCCTCCCCACAGACGGACGGAGACCCCACCTACTCAAACGTCAACCACGGACTTCCGAGACACGATTTCTGAGAGGGACCACCACGTCACCAATCCCAAGACACGAGACGGACGACTGCCGGGTTCAAGTTTGGGAACAGTCCCTTGATTCTAGGGCGTCCGACGTTCCGGTTTTTATTCACTGTATTTCAATTTACGTTACTTTATTTTAGCAGAAGAACAACATCGGTGCGTAAGACCTTTGTGCGAGTGAGTCTTCCTGCCACGTCTACCACCTCACATGGACTGATGTGGCCGCCCGGGGTCCGTCTGAGAGGAGAGTCGGTTCCTGGGGCTGGTCGCACACACCTTTGGAAGATGTGGGACTCACATGCACGGGTTTGGGTGGAGGGGTTTGAGGGACTTTGATCAGACTTGGTTCCTTTTTCTTTCTATGTTAGTTTCAATTGGGTACTAGAATACGGAATTCGGATCCATCAATGGTCACCTGTTAGTGGTTATCCGGACATCAGTACGGGGTTTATTCGTATTATGTTACATACTATGATAGGTGAATGTGTCTCTTAATCCCATAAGAAAATCCGCTACCTCTCGGGGCCCCGAGAAGGTACCCCACCCCACCCCCCCCGACCAAAAGGTCAGCCATCCAGCAAAGGTATCTATGACCCGTGTCTCGCGTTTCAGGTGTCAGACCGGGTTCTGCCTCGAGACGAAAGTTCTGCCTCGCACAAGACAGACAAAGGAGGAAGTAGGACCCTGTGTAAACCCTGTGTACTTTTCTATTATGGCTTGACCACCACTCTCCACCTGGTATTTCTTTCGACTCGTGTCTTCTTAACTACGAAACTTGACACCACAACCTCCTCTGAGAACTCTCAGGGAACCTGACGTTCCTCTAGGTTGGTCAGGTAGGATTTCCTGTAGTCAGGACTTATAAGTGACCTTCCTGGCTACGACTTTAACTTCGAGGTTATGAAACCGGTGGACTACGTTCCTCGACTGAGTAACCTTTTCTGGGACTACGACCCTTTCTAACTCCCGTCCTCCTCTTCCCCTGCTGTCTCCTACTCTACCAACCTACCGTAGTGGCTGAGTTGCCTGTACTCAAACTCGTTCGAGACCCCCAACCAGTACCTGTCCCTCCGGACCACATCACGTCAGGTAACCCAGCGTTTCTCAGTCTGTGCCGGCTCGCTGACCTGACTTGACTTGGTTCGACCATTTTCCAGAAGTTTCACAACTCATACACTCCCTCTTTTTCTTAACCTTTTCACACACCGACTTTGGTAGAGAGGGTATAAGAACATCCTCGAAGAGACTTCGGGCGTTTTCGTCGAGAACCTTACACCCTTCCTGACCTAGGCAAAAAGACTGTAGACCAATCTTTAAGTATCAAAAGGGAGGAAAAAAAAAAAAAGAAGAAGAAGAAGATAATTGTACACCGTACGGAACCAATTGACAGTTTATAATTGGGTTGGAACGGAAAGACCCTATTTGGTGAAAACCGGTACCGCACAGTAGGAAAATTACGTATGTGAAAACCTAAGCTGAACGACCATATAAAACAATTCCTAAAGACATACTAAGACATATAACCAGACATTAATACCACCCAAAAAAAAAAAAAACCATTGTAGAAACAGACTAAAACATAAGTCTCACTAAGTTCGGAGTGCTTTGTTCACTCCTCAACAGGGTAGACACAATAGTGACTTTCTCACACACTTCCAGTAAAAAGAAGGGACACCATCTGAAGCGTTCCGTCATACCCGGACCTCCAAGGAAATACCGGTGCGATAATTAATACGGTGGTTACAGAAGTGCTACAGACAGATAATTATATATTGATAGGTGTAAAAGCTCAAAGGGAAGACAATCGAAACCATTGAATGGAGAAAGTTCCTACATAAAGTGGAGTCACTAACTCAAGTAATCATTTTTGCAACTATGACAAGGGAACGCCAGGAAAAATAATTTTTTCTTAAAAATAACCGAATATCAATTAAATTTTACAACGTAATCAGAGACGACATGTCGTTTACTTAGTCTATATATATGTATGTATATATTTGAGAAAAACTCCAACAGAAGGGTATATCTAGTAATCTCTCATCCCCGATCTCAAAGGACACGATATCTCGTCCAGGAATGAGTCAAGTCAAGTCATCGGGTCAGCACAGGGAGGGAAAGACTTGGGTACCTGACGTCGTGCGTTCCGAAGGGACAGGTAGTGGTTGAGGGTTTCGAACGAGTTTGGGTACAGGTAACTCAACCCCTACGGTAGGTTGGTAGAGTAGGAGACAGCAGGGGAAGAGGAGGACGGGGGTTAGAAAGGGTTTTAGTCTCAAAAGTTTACTCAGTCAAGAAGCGTAGTCCACTCGTTTCATAACCTCGAAGTTAAAGTCGTAGTCAGGAAGGTCACTTATAAGTCCTGACTAGGGGAAGTCATACCTGACCGACCTAGAGGAACGTCAGGTTCCCTGAGAGTTCTCAGAAGAGGTTGTGGTGTCAGGTTTTCGTAGTTAAGAAGTCGCGGGTCGAAAGAAGTGTCAGGTGGAGAGTGAAGGTATGTACTGGTGACCTTTTTGGTACCGAAACTGATCTACCTGGAAACAGTCGTTTCATTACAGAGACGAAAACTTATACGATAGATCCAACCAGTATTGAAATGAAGGTTCCTCGTTCGCAGAATTAAAGTACCGACGTCAGTGGTAGACGTCACTTAAACCTCGGGGGGTTCTTATTTCAGACTGTGACAAAGGTGACAAAGGGGTAGAGAAACGGTACTGCACTACCCTGGCCTACGGTACTAGAAGCAAAAGACTTGCAACTCGAAATTCGGTCGAACAAGTGAGAGGAGGAAGTGAAGGTAGTTCGCCCGGAATCTCAGCAGAGAAAATGTGTGTCGTCACACGTACAGTTAGGGTTGGATTTCTCACATAGTGAGGGGCAGAGAGTAGGGACCACTGGCGTCGAAAAAAAGGACGTAGACACTGAGACGAGGACAACACATTGGTTCAGGCAACCACGGTGAAAAATCCAAGCTGTACCTTCTCCGTAGTACACTGTACACAGAGACAGACTGAATGAAGTGAAACCTCCCGTCACAGATCCGGGTGGGCACGTTATGAGGTAAGAAAAAGGACCGACGTATCATAAGGTACCATGTGTACATGTAGAAGAAATGTGTTGAGTTTCTCGTGTGTGTGTGCGTGTGTATGTTTGTGTGTGTGTGTATGTGTGTATGTGTGTACGTATCTGTGTGTGTGTGTCTGTGTGTCTGGACGTGTGTTTTTGTGTGTATATATGTACGTCTGTGTGTGTACGTGTGTCTGTATATGTGTGTGTGTGTGTGTCTGTGTGTGTGTGTGTATATGTGTACGTCTGTGTGTCTGTGTGTGTACGTGTGTCTGTATATGTGTGTGTCTGTGTGTGTGTGTTTTTGTGTGTGTGTGTATATGTGTACGTCTGTGTGTCTGTGTGTGTACGTGTGTGTGTATATGTGTGTGTCTGGTGTGTGTGTTTTTGTGTGTGTGTGTATATGTGTACGTCTGTGTGTCTGTGTGTGTACGTGTGTGTGTATATGTGTGTGTCTGTGTGTGTGTGTGTTTTTGTGTGTGTGTGTATATGTGTGTGTCTGTGTGTGTGTGTGTTTTTGTGTGTGTGTGTATATGTGTACGTCTGTGTGTCTGTGTGTGTGTTTTCGTGGGTGTATGTGTGTACGTATATGTATGTGTGTGTGTTTGTGTGTGTGTGGTGTATATACGTATGTGTATGTGTGTGGTGTGTGTTTGTGTGTATGTGTGTGTTTGTGTGGGTGTATGTGTTCGTGTGTGTGTGTATGTGTATGTGTGGGTGTGGTGTGTGTTTGTGTGGGTGTATGTGTGTGTTTGTGTGTGTGTACGTGTGTGTACGTGTGTGTGTATATGTGTGTGTGCTGTGTGTGCTTGTGTGTGTGTCTGTGTGTCTGTGTGGAGTGTGTTTGTGTGGGTGTATGTGTTGATGTGTGTGTGTATGTGTATGTGTGTGTATGTGTGTGTCTGTGTATGTGTGTGTCTGTGTGTGTGTCTGTGTGTGTGGTGTGTGTGTTTGTGTGTGTGTCTGTGTGTGTGTCTCGTAGAAGAGTAGTTTCAGACCCAGTTCGCACGTCGGGACGTGAAGGAGGTCTCCCTCCTCTACCGGGACCGGAGACTGCGGGGAGGACAGAAAGTGGTCGACAAGGATGTCGGAACTTTCACTTTCGGTGAGTCAGGACAGACTGGGAGACATCAGGTACCCTAGGAGGTCCGTTCTTAGGACCTCACCCATCGGAAAGGGAGGAGGTCCCCTGGAAGGGTTGGGTCCCTACCTTGGGTCCAGAGGACGTGACGTCCGCCCAAGAAATGGTCGACTGGCGGAACCCCCACGAGATTGAGAGAACGGGGGGAAGGGACTGGACATACGGCTGTCTTGTTTGGGGCCACAGTCTTTCTGTCTTAGGTCCGAGACGAGGGTTGTCCTCCTGGACCCTCCTAGGATAGGTCACTCAACACGGGACTTCGGTGTCCCTGCGTTTGACGGGGGGAAGACGAGACGGGACCCCGTAGGGAGAAGTGAACATGGGGCTTTTCGACGGAAAGACTAGGAGTGTCTTCGGGGTTCTCAGACCCTTTATTTCCCGTTAAATCTTAACCTCCCCCACCACTACCACCCCCCGCCACGAGAAGGGACAGGTGTAAGGAGATCGGTGGGGGGTGGTTAGAGGAAGGAAGAGTGGTAGTCTCACTGTCGCCTCTCCTCCTCCTTGTCTGGGTCCCCGGTGTTCGGTCCAGGTCCCGGTGCAGTCACCACGTCCCGACACGGAGAGTTCGGTTCCGGGACCGTGTCTACCCCATTGGTTCACAAGTGACGAGTCAGCACGGGCTGAGGAACACTGGGGTACTTGACGTCGGGTCGTCCGTGGAGACAGGTACCCTGAGAGGTCCGTTCCTATGACGTCACCCGACGGTACGGGTTCTTACTTACTCACTGACTCACTTATTCACTTACTCACTCACGTAGTTACTCACTCACTTACTTACTTACTCCCTTGCCTACTTATTTATTCACGTCCTTACTAACTCACTCACTCACCCACTCACTCACTCACCCACTTACTCACTTATTTACTTACTCACTTATTTACTTACTCACTCACATATTTACTCACCACTTACTCACTTACCTACTTGTTTATTCCCGTCCCTACTTACTTACTCACTCACTTACTTACTTACTCACTTACTTACTTACTCACTTACTTACTTACTCACTCACTTACTCACTTACTTATTCGTTTACTTACTTACTCACTCGCTTACTCACTCACTCACTTACTTACTCACTCACTTACTTACTTACTCCCTCGCCTACTTGTTCATTCCCGTCCTTACTCACTTACTCACTCACTTACTTACTTACTCACTCACTCACTTTACTTACTTACTCACTTACTTACTCACTGACTTACTCACTCACGTACTTACTTACTCACCCACTTACTCACTCACGCACTTACTTACTCACCGACTTACTCACTCACCCACTGACTTACTCACTCACCCACTTACTTACTCACTTACTTACTTACTCACTTACTTACTCACTCACTCACTCACTCACTTACTTACTTACTCACTCACTTACTTACTTACTCACTCACTTTACTTACTTACTTACTCACTCACTTACTCACTCACTCACTCACTTACTCACTCACTCACTTACTCACTCACTCACTCACTTACTCACTCACTTTACTTACTTACTTACTCACTCACTTACTCACTCACTCACTTACTCACTCACTCACTTACTTACTCACTCACTCACTTACTTACTCCCTCGCCTACTTGTTCATTCCCGTCCCTACTCACTCACTCACTTTCTTTACCTACTCACTGGCTCCCTCCCTGCTCCGTCGGGTCCCGTCCGGAAACGGACGTTGTCCCCCTTTCGGGTCGAGGCGTGTGTGGGAAGGCCCGACCCTTCGCGGTCACCACCCCTCCCCCGCCAATCCCTGGGCCTACGTCCGGGTGGGTCCTGGGGGTCGACTGGCCGACCACGGGTCCGGACGTTGCACCGCAAAAGCCGGGTCACCCGGTCGGACGCCCATGGGACTAGCGCCTGTGTTACCGGTGGGAGGGAGAGACCTGGGGAGGAAGGGGGGGCCTGGCGCGGAGGTGGGCCGGTCGGGCGCCGGGGCCGTGGAGGGGTTGGGGAACCGGGGAGGGGGCGCCGGTCGCGGCCTCACCTCCCCCGGGGACGGGTCCACCCGAGGCCCGACCGCAGGTCGCCCGCGAGTCCGGAGATCGGGGCCCGAAGCGGCGTCCGGTCCTCCGACTCGACGCGACCTCTGCGCGCGCCGGGTGCCCGTCAGAGAGAGGGAAGGGCAGGCCCCCGGCAGGCGGCGGGGAGGCACAAACGGGGCCGGACACTGAGACGAGGCGTTAATCGTTCGGGGGGGAGGTGGTTTAGAGGCTGGGACGGCGAGGACCGAACAGGGAAGGGGCGACCGGGGGTTGGACGAGGGGGGTGGGGGCGCTACCGGCTGTCCAAGGGGCTGGGGTTGTCCTTTGGGACCCGCGAGTCGTGTTCGAAGAGTAATCACCCCACACCCCCAGCGGACGAGTCCGGCGGGTTTCGGTCAGGAGTGATTCCGGGACCACTCCCTACTCTGCGTGAGGGTGTCCCGCCCGCTTGGACCCCGACCCTCTTCGGTCAGGTCTAGGACAGGTCTGAGTCAGGACAGGGTGAGAGACGCTGGGGTACCTGACATCGGGCGGCCCGAGGCGACACGTACCCCAAGAGGTCCGGTCTTATGACGTCACCCATCGGAAAGGGAGGAGGCCCCCTAGAAGAGGTGGGTCCTTAGCTTGGGTCCAGAGGTCGCGACGTCCGCCCAAGAAGGGCAGACTCGGCGGTCCCACTCGACCGAGTAAAAAGATCTCTGTCTTAGCAGACTCAGCTACCGGCGGTCCTTCTTCAGACAACAATCCCGTGTCGGCGGGGGGCGGGTGCCGGAGGGGCTCAAACCCGGTGACGTCCCGGTGAGAACCAAAAGGAGGACCCGGCCACACTTAGCGTGAAACGACTAGGGGGAAACGTTTGAAACACCTCCAACAGACCTTCAGGCCCCTCGCGAGGTTCCGGAAAAGACGGCCGTGACTGTCATGGCTGGCCACGCAGTGCAAGCGCCCGTGGAACCCCTGCGGCGGCCGGCGCCTCGGCCCGAGGCCCGTCCGTCCCGGGCGCCCCTGTAGCGGGCGACGTGTGAGGCGGACGCGGGGCCCTTCCCGACCTGGCCGGTAGGGGCGGAGTGGGCCGCCAAAGCTCTGAAAAAAAAGGAAGGTCGGAAGCCCGGCTTCGTCTCAAGAGCGTCCGCCACCCACACCCTGACCCCAGGAAGACGTAAAACTCCTACCTCTCTTTTCTGGCCTCAAAAGACTCGGCCACAAACCTCGCTCTACAAACGTTTCGGGAGCCGCTGGGCCTCTTCGGTCGGGCCCACTCCCGCACGGCCGCCCTTCCTCCATCCCCGAACGCACCGGGCGCGGTTCCGGGACCCGGTGTTAAGTCTCGCTTTGGGCTTTAGGTCGTGGGGCGGGCCTCCACCGAAGAACGTTGTAATTAATGGCGTCTTTGCGAACGGACCCTGGCGGATTACATAAGTAGCGCTGCCTCTCGGCGAGTAACAAACAAATCGCCACCAGAGAACCTTCCTTTTTTTTTTTTTCCGGGAGAAATCTGCGGGAGGGATCATGTGACGAAACGAGGGGCTTTTTTATTACAAAAAGAAGTTATTTTGCATCTCCTGGCCCGGACACTAATTTAGACTTTCATTTCTCAAAATTACAGGTGGTATACGAACGTTTCATGTACCGCTCCTTTTCTCTCTTAAGGTGACTTTTCGTTTATCGTAAAGGAGGATGTTTTATACAACAATTTTAACGGAAAAAAAAAAAAAAAAACGTGACTCACAATAAAATTTTGTACAGGACCGGGGTTCCACCCTAAATATCGTTTGTACTCTACCTTTTTTTTATATACACATATATATGTAAGACCCCCTACACATAGAAACCGTCGAATCTCCGTCGGGTGTGAGGTTTATCCACGGCCTTTGGGTGGGACGAGGGAGAACGGGAAATAATTATAATATCTACAGCTCAAACAGCTGTCCTAGTTAGAATAGGTAAGTCCTCGACCTAATTGTCTCGGGGCAACATTACTTTTAGATAATCGGAGGACAAACTTTGTGCCTACAAACGCAGTTAGTTATTTGTCGGATGACCTCTTATGTTTTCGTTCAAAGATTTAAACTTTCCCCACCCCCCTCCTTCCTCTCGGTCGATTCTTTTCACACTTCTGGAGACATTTTAGTTCGGAGAGACTAGCTATGAATATTTATCAATTACACATCCCTCCCCAGCTGACAACAATTTTTTTTCCCTTTTTTCTTTTTTTTGGAGTGAGAATCCACTTTTGGTAGTTGTGGAGGTGAGACAATAATAAAAACTATCTTTAACAGAAAACTTAATCCCCGACTCTTTAACCCGGTTTGCCTTCCCCGTAAGGAACTTTTGAGGACAAAACACCCGTCGCTTCTACTGGGGGCCCCACCGGCTACCAGACGTTCAACGACCCGGAACCCCTCTGGTTTGACTCGTCCGCTGAGGGTGGGGAGGGACCCCCCGTAGCTTCGGTGGGTCGGGGTCTACCGCCGGAGGACATGAGGCGAGAATTCGAGTGTCGTACTTTAAAGTAAAGTTCAGTTGGCCAAACCCAGTGTCCTCGAAGCACAGGGACCCGACTTGCACTTGTGAGCCTCGAGACGGGACCTTCGGAGTCTACTTCGTTTATACTTTGCAGACTTATAAGTAGTGGAAGGGGGCGGGGCAACCGGAGGGTTTATGTCCCTTTGGCCGTCGACATCAAGTCGTTCTAGGTGGATTAAGTGTAGCCCTTTCAGTCTAATAAAGGGTTCTAGCTTGCACCGGTTGCAGGTCGAGGACGACAGGCGTCAGACAGGGACTCAGGGAGCCTGGTGTCACCAACACCCCCACAACCCCCCGCCAGTCGACGCAGATGCCCGAGAAAGGGGTCTATAGGGCCCTGAGCCCCGACCCACCTCCTCGGACCTGTAAGTGCAACTTCAAGTCTACTTCCGTCCCTTCACGTCGATTCTTCAGACCCCCAGTAAAGAAAAGACGCCCACTACCCTCTTGTCTCTTCCCCGTCTTTGGGGGGTGGGGCCCGGTGGGGGACAGGCGGGCGTGGAACGGGCGAAACGAGGTTCCCAAGGTCCTGCGTGTGCCCTCCGACTTAGATCGGCAAAGACGGAGACCCCTGGTCCCACAGACTCGAAACATCGAGTCGGACCCAAGTCTCCCCTTCGGACCCGCTCGACCGATTGACCCCATTGACCCCCACTCACTACCCCATGTCTCAAGGTCGAGGCGTGGTTCGGTCACACCAGGGACCGGACGCGACCCCCCCTCCCAGGAGTTCTTAAGTCCTTTAGACTGGACCTTCTTGTCCCGGGTGTATATTACCAAGTCCAACCCCTGCTCCTCCCAAGCAGGGTCGGTCGGGGGGTAGGGGGGAATCGAGGACGGTTGACACCCCCCCTAGGGCACCGTCCGACCGACACTTGGAAAGAACCCTACAAGTGAACGGGGTAGATGGGTCGTCCCCGGACCCAGACACCCGTGCGGACCTGGCTGTGTCTGGACCCCCGCAGAGGTCCGACGTCTTTCTGGGCCCAGGAGGACGGAAATCAGTCTCTGGGACGGGGGGGAGGCGCCGTGTTCCATGGGGACCGCAACAATAAAACAAGTTAACGTAGACACAGACGCAGAGAAGGGTCCCCCTGGCTTCCGTCCCCAGCCTGGGACCCTGGACACAAACACGACACATGTGTCGCCTCCTCCCCTACCCCTTGTCAAAGACTCGTCGCCCAGAGCCTAGGTGTTGGGTCCTCTCGGGGCCCCACACGAGGGTCGAAGACCACCTTAGGTGCAACCTTGAAGGCAGAAGAGGGTCTTTGGTCTAGGGGCTGGAGAGGGGTCGGGTTGGGTTGGGTACCGCAGAAAAAGAAAAGAAAAAGAAAAAAAAATTTTCTTTCGTCGATACCAAAGCAAAGATAGGTGTTTGAAAAGACTTCGGAGAAAGTTTCGACCGTCTTACGTGACCTGTGGACCTTCGTAGGTGTTGAAGGGTTCTGTTCAACTCTAAAAATTTTTCGAGAGAGAAAAGCCCGGGGAAGAAGAGACCCCCTTCCACCCCCCCCCTCACCTCTCAGACGTCTTTGACCTTTGTTCTCGGGGAATACGGGCTCTCCCAGACTCGAGGCCCGTTTGGCGGGGGAGGCGAGGGGCTTGGAACGGGGCCGCCTTTACATTTACACTGTAAAGTATTTGGTATGGGTGGGACGCCGGAACCCGTGGCTGAACTTAATCGTTTTTATACACAAGCTTTTTCAGGAACGGGTCCGACTTTATACTTTTGATTGAGACTCCCACCCAAACCGGTGGAGACCAACTTTCCACTGTTCCAATTCCTCGGTACACACACACACACACATGCGTGCACACACATGCGTGCACACACATGTGTGTACACACACACGTACGGGGACCGATCCCTGTCTGCCCCTCCCCCAAGTCCCCTGTAGACCGAGGAGTGAGGACTTTTAACTCTCCCAAACGAGTAGTTCGCTTTGACTAAAACACTTTTAGAATAGTGTCCGTGTCGGAACCCTGACTGCCTTCTTCGGCCAACCTACCGAAGGAAGGAGGGTCCTGCCCAATAAAGCCTTGGTCCACAGCTGACCCCTAGTTTATACCCTTAGTTTTAACCCTTCCCCCACTGAAATTGAGAGAGAACCCGAGCTCCAAAACCTATGGGTCCCAGTGGTCGACCTCCCCTGGGGACCCTCGGCGGACTGGGATTGAGGGTCGCTCAAAGGAGAACCCACCCCAAGTTCCAGGGTCCCTACCCCCCGCCGGGACAAACCCCCGAACCCTGAAGAGTGGGAGACAAGGGACGTTCACTTTGAGTCCGGGACATTCTGGGTCGACGACACACGGGGGGTCCCCTCCGACCCAGGGGCCCCTCCCCGGCCCTCCCAGCTCCTCCTCTCCGCGTCCGGCGTCCGCCCCTCAGGGACCCCTTGGCCGGAGGAGTGGACTCCGGACCTTCTCGGTGAGAGGGGAGGCTTCGGAGGTCTTTCACCAGTCCGAACCCCGGGGCCGGCGAAAATGGGGCGAAGGCGACGACAGTCAGGTGACAAGAACGTTTATGGCTCGAGGGACCACCCGCCCGGCCCGGGGGACTGGCCCGGCTGGACCTTCTGCGGGAGTCACCCGGTTCACTGGCGCCCCCCTCTGGGCCCCGCGCGCTGCGCGGACACCGGTCCTATGCCTCGAGGACCCCGGCGGGGCGTGGGGGTGGCGCGCGCGGGAGGTCGAGGCCGGCGCCGGAAGCCGCAGAGGGGGTTGGGTCGCGTCTGGGCGCTCCGCCGACGTACAAATTATGTACTGCCCGATAAACATGAAGACACACTATCCGCGCGCGGAGGCGAAACTAATCTCGACGCCACCACTGTTTCGGGACAAACAGTTCAACGCTCGCGGAGAAACGGAGAAGCGAAAACTTCAGGCGCCCCCTCGTCCGGTGCCCCGGGGGAGGGCGGGTCTGAGGGGCGTTCAGAAGGGGTGGGGGGTCGAGGCAGGCGGCGTGCGCCCCGGCTCGGGTGGGCCCCGGCGCGCGTCGCTGGGACGTCCCACCTGGCTCCCGCGCCTCCTGGCCTGCCTTCGGGCCCCCTCTCTGACTCCCGCGCTCCGTCCCGCCGCCCCTCCTTCCCGGAGCTTTCCTGCCCTGCTTTCTCTCTTTCTTCGAGACGCACAGACGTTGGGGAGAAGGGGCGGAAGGACCGCAGGGTGGGGGGTCTAGCTCCATGGGGGGGGGGAGCGTTTGAGCTGGAACCGGGACCCCGAAGTGAAAGAAAGGGTGGCTTCCTTTGCGACCCGGGGGTCCCGCGGGGCCTAGGACCCAAGACCGAGTGGGCGCGAAGCGTCCTACTCCTTGACTGAGTCTTTTTAACGTTTCGCTCGAGGAGGTTTTGGGCATGGTGGGGGGTCGGGCGGAAGGTGGGGGGCACTGGGGCGCAGGGTTGAGGGACCGCCTCCCCTTCCCGTCCACCTTCCCCGGCGGTCCTCTCTACTGTCTTTCGTTTTTTATTATTATTGTTATTAAAAATTCGCCCATCCCCCGTCTTTTCAGTGAAATAAACGCCTGCCTTAAGACGTAAAACGTCTTCCTTATCGAGGACAGCGACGGCGCCAACGGTTCTCGTAAAGCGTAACGTCGACTCTTTTCCCCCTGGGAAAATTTCGTGCAATGTCGCAAGGCCCTCTCCAGTCGTCTTGGTTCCGTGTCCGTTTTTTCTTTTTCTTTTATCTACAGAGGGGGGCGGGGGTTATTTAGAGAGTCTGTGGTCCGACTGGCGTGCCGAGCTTGTTCTTCCGACGCAGCGTTCCTGGCGACACATGCTTGGCCAAGAGGGTCTCTCCCTCGGCGGCCGAAGAGGCGCGGATCTGAGCGTGCAGGGTCCGTCGGCTCCCGGCGTCCCAGGCACAGAGGCCGGGGAGGCTCCAGAGCCTCGGCGAGACGGGTCGGCGACGGCGGCGGCGCCTCTGAGACTGTGGGTGCAAGCGGGAAGGAGCGCGAAAGCCCCAAGAGGTTGACAAGGGGGCTAGTCCGGCGCGCGCGCGCGTGTGGGAGAGGCCCCCCACGACGCCGCCCAGGTCGGTGCGGCACGGGTTGGCGTAGCGGTTCAACCCTCAGTTAAGACGGGGCACCCTACCGCGTAGTCGCGGCGGCGGGGCCCTAGGGGAGCCACCGCCGAGCCGCGCCGGTGCGGGCCTTCGGCGTAGGGCGCCCCTTGTCTAAGCTCCGCGCTCCGACGCCGCGAGGAGGACCACGACCCGGCGGCTCCTGCAAGGAGTGGTAGGGGTTCGAGGAGCTCAAAGGAAAGGCGGCCGGTAACTCTCTTCTGCCTATGGACAAGCGCCGCGACCGAGAAACGCGGGGACGCGCGCGCGCGCGAGAGAGAGGTATAGGCAGAGAGAGAGAGAGAGAGGGAAGTTTTTGAACTAGAAATGGCGAGGTCTGGTTCCACGGTGTCTGCGGTTTGTCACTACTTTAGTTTTCTTTTGGTTAACGGCCTGACCTCCACCCCCTCTCTATCGCGGAGGCGCACGCGGGCGGCGGCGCGGCGCTCCACATTAACGACGTCAGTCTCTCGCACCCCCCGACCCGCGTCTCCATCGGCGCATATTTATCACTCTAGAGTTTAACTTTCCGTATTTATTGTCGTCCTCCCTGGACGGAAGTGTGCCTGCCAGGAGAGGCGCGCGCCCTCCGCACGCCTGGTGTCGGGCCGAGGAGCGGTCGGGGCGCCTGGGGGCGCCGGGGGGGGGGCAAGGGTGGGGGTGTGGGGGCCCGTCGATACCTCCTTGAGTGCCGAAAACATAGGTTTAGAAAACTGGTCTTTTCGTTTCTGCCGTCGCCGCCGCCGTCGCCGCCGCCGCCGCCGCCGCCGTTCTTTCTCAGGTAGTGCATGTCCCTTCAAAACCTCTCGCCTGACCGCGCGAGCGCCCTCGACCCCCAAAGCCTCAGGTTGGAGGTGTTGTATTGCCTCCGGCCGCCGGTGACGGGCCGCGTAGAGAAATTCCTGGTGCACCTGTGGCTGTTCCTGTTTGACTTTCTCAAGCCAAGCCCCTCCCGCCGCCTTCCATTCGGCCCGGCCTGCGTCCGAGGCCCGGGGAGGCCCCGCGCCGCGAAGAGCACCGGTGGCTCGGGCCGGCGGGCCGCAGAGCGAGACGCGGTGCGCCTCTGGGGCCCCTCCCCCGCGGCGCCACCCGCGAAGCAAAGTGGGGGTTTTTCGACTTGCACTGGCGGTGCCTAGCCTGCGTCTTCCCGGGCCGGCGGTGGGCAGCGGTCCGAAAAGCATTCTTTCTTTGGCCGGCCTCTTGGCTCCTCCGTCCCCGCCTACCTCCGGGACCTAGGCTCCCGCCCGTCGCCGCGCCCCGGGCGCGCGTAGCGCAGGGGCCCCCCGCGACCGTAACCCACGGTCGCCGCCCGGGGAAGGGGCCTACCTCGCGCTCGGCCCACAAACCCGAACGGTTCCGGCCAGCTCCCATTCCGACCGCCGACGCGCGGGCATACGGACGGCCCGACAGACACACGGGACCCTGCTCGGGGCCTCGAGAGAGGTCCGCGGGCAGCGGACGGGCGAAGGGGGCGATCTTTACCCGGCGCAACCCCTGGCGCGGCCGGCCGTCCGCAGCCGGGGGAGGGAGCGGAGAGTCGGGGCCCGCGAGAATCCGTCTTGAAAGGGAACTACAACCGACGGCGCCCCGGGCACTTTGATTTTGGTCGGGACACGGGCGTCCACCGGTCCCAAACGAGCCCCCTCTTCCCGGGCCCCTCCGAGCCCTTGGAGAGAGCGCGCGCGCCGCCGGGTTTGGGGCCGGCCGTCCCGTGTCGCCCGGGAGGACGTCCTGGAAGTAGGACGCCGAAAAAAGGACTTTAGAGGCTCTGCAACCCGCGACAGAAACTGACGTCTCCGCCGGCCCTCCCCTCCGAACAAATGTTCCCGAAAGAGTCGCCCCGCTCTACCAGGGGTGGCCCCCGCCTAAAGGTACGTTCGTCCCGTCGGCCGTCGATATTTAGTGTCCTTATTTTGACCGACCTAAAGAGTCGTCCCTCGCAAACTTTCGCAGGCTTCCAGATATACAGAGTACTGTTTCGCTCCCCTTTGTCTTCGAACGGTATACCCCGGACCCAGGGGCACAGAAGGAGAACGTCACAACTCTCCCCAGCCGTAACCGCTGGGGACCCTTCGGGGACCCAGGGTGTGAAGCGACCCCCTCAGGGGCGTGGGCCCCGAAGTTCCGACCGGGTCTGACGGAAACCTTTCGAACTGGAATCCCCTCCGTCTTCCGACCGCCTCCGAATCAGGCCTATGTTGGCGCTGGGGCACTCTCAGGCGCGTCCGACTCAAGCCTAGCAGAATGGAGGCTCCGAGTGGGGAACCGCTCCGGAGTGCGTGGACCGGAACATTAAGGATGTTTCTGCCACACGAAACTACCTCCGCGCCGACAGACGGCCGGTCTCAGGGCCAGTCCCGGATGAAAATTAAATGTCGCGGACCGCTGACTGGAGGGCCCGGGGAAGTCCCGAAGGGGGTAGGAGGAATTTCCGACTCAAGGGGGAGACGGATGGAGCCGAGTGGGGACCTGTTAGTCCCGTCGTCTTAGGACCGTTAGTCGTCGACCTTTCTCCCGTCTCGTGTTAGCTTCGGAAAAATAAAAGATAGAATTTATCCTTCTCTTTCTGTCCCGACATTGTTCATCTTCGTTCTTTTTAGGGTCAACGAGGAAAGGACAGACCGAGACGTCTGGGGGGGGAGGCGGGGAGTCTTCCCGGCTCGGGGGGACCGGCTTAACCGTCTTACCTCCCCACCCTCTGCGGACCCCACACCTCTCTGTGCCTCCACAACTCGCGGGCTAGCTCACCTTGGCGACTCGGACCCCAAAGACGTCTCGGACGGGACCCAAGACGTCTTGAAGTTCCGGTCGAAGAGTAAGACCCCAGTTCAGGGACCCCAAGTCCGAATTCTGTGGACGTGCTGCCTCAGTTCCGCCCCGATGGAGACCCTTTCCTATAAAAAGGGGCACCGCCTCTTCATCCCGTAGGAACCTTTCCGTAAGCAGAGTCCTCCACTCTCCCGTAACCCACGGGTCATGGGTCCTCGGAACTCCTCTCTACAAAGTTCTGAAGTTACGATCTCTCGTAGAATCCTTGGGGGCGACCCCCTGTCCGACCAAAGTGACTAAAAGGGGACCTGGGTGCCTCTTAACCTCAGAAAGGGGGAACCGCTCAGAAACCCGAGTGCCGACTCCCGAAGACGTCACGAGGGCCTGAGAAAAGTCTTCAACACCTTCGGGTCTGAGAAACCTCTCTCAAATGCCTTTCGGTGACAGAAGAGGAACTGGGTCTCCCCTGTAGATTACTCCCGCAACCCTCGGGAAAGACGGACGTGGGGGCATCGGGGATACTAGGCTCTTGTTTTTCTTTTTGTCGTGTTCGCGACGATTCTACAACAGTGAGAAACGCTGGGGCACCTGGCGTCGCGCGGTCCGGAGGGACAGGTAGTGGTAGAGGGGCTCAAACGAGTTTGAGTACAGGTAGCTCAGCCACTACGCCAGGTTGGTAGGGTAGGAGACAGCAGGGGAAGAGGAGGGTGGAAGTTAGAAAGTCGTAGTCCCAGAAAACCGAAGGTGGTTGAGACGCTGACCCCTCGGTTGAACATAAAAGTTAGGGACTCAAACCACACCCGGACGTAAAGGACCTCCACCTTTCCTCTCCGCAGACCCAATCTTAGACCAACTAGGACTGGAATGACGGGGGTGGGGGTCGTTTATGTCTACGAGGACATTAAAAACCTGGTTTCTCTCAAACGTGAGGACTGAAGGACAACCCCGCAGGTTCTGCCTCCCCGTTTTGTCCTTCAGTCCTTGGACACGCCAAAACCGAAACCCCCCGCGAAGGGACCACCGAGTCTGTCATTTCTTAGGTGGACGTTACGTCCTCTGGGCCTAAACCAGGGACCCACCCCTTCTAGGGGACCTCCTCCCGTACCGTGGGGTGAGGTCATAAGAACGGACCTCTTAGGGTACCTGTCTCCGCGGACCGCCCGATGTCAGGTGCCCGAGCGTTTCAGTCTGTGCTGAGTCACTGACTGTGAAAAGAAAAGAAGAAACGAAACAACTAGTCTCCCTCTACTCCAGGGGGGTGGGGTAGCGGGTCGAGACACCGCTGGACCTCCTCCGAGACCGGACCGACCTCGACGGGGACAGGACGACCCCAACCACCTCGCTGTCCCCAAGAGGGACCGGACCTGGGGATCGGTCCGGACCGGAGAGGGCCTCGAGGGCGGTCCCTGGGGCGGTATGAACCCACAGAGACGGATACGCACAAACTGAATTATAAATTGTGGGGTAAGGGAAAGTTTTTTCTTTTTTCTCTCTCTCTCTCCCCCTCTGTCTCCTCCCCCACACACAATCAAAGACAGTCATACAGTTGTCTCCGCTTCACCTATTAACTCCTTTGATAAGCCTCTAATCCGGTTCTATGTGGTCGGCCCGGCCCTTAGCCTCAGCAACGTTTTCTCGAGCGGACCGGACGCTCAAACGAAATAGCCGAGGTGCGTCGAGACGCAGTCCCGCGCAACAGGCGGCTCCGGGGCGCGGGGCACCCGCGTGGGTCGCGAGCCGGTGCACCTCGGTTGCGAAGGGCCGCGCGCCGGACGAGCGGCGCGCGCCCCGGCCCCAAAGGTCGTGCGTCCGGACCGCCCGGCCGGGGCCCCGCCGCCCCCGGCCGCCTCCCCGAGACGCGCCGGGCGCCCCCTGAGCCCGGGCCCGCGCACCTCCCCCCCTGGAGTCGCAACACGGGAGCCGGGCGGGCATCCGGACATGCTGACGTTCCTCTTCGCTCTGCTGCACTTCAGCCTCCTGCTCCTGCCCGTCCGGTTCGACTTCGTCGCCGCGTCGGCGTGGTTGAAGTGCGACCTCGTCGAGTTGCTCGACCTCGCCGAGAAGCTGCTCTGCGTGATGGGGCTGCGGAAGTACGCGCTCCTCGAGTCGGTCGCGGAGCCCGAGAGCCTCCGCGCGCACGTCCACTCCGAGCGCCGGGGGCCTCGCGCGGCGGGGCCGGAACCCCCGCGAAAGGCCCTCGCGCGCCGTGGGGCCCCGGCCCCACCCGCAAGCCTCCGGAGGGGCCCCGGAGCGCGCGAGGCACACACCGCGCGAGCGGGAGGTGCACCTCGCGTGTCCCGCCCACCGACCCCGGCCACCGACCTCGACCCGCAAGGCCCCGTAGGGGCCCCAGAGCGCGCGCGGGACGGACCGTAGCGGGAGGCGCAGACCCACCGACTCCGAGGACGGGCGCGCCTCGGCCTAATCGGCCCCGCGGCCCGCCCCTGGCCCCTCCCCCGCGCGTCCCCGCCGCCGCGCCCGCGTACCTTAACCACTACAGGGGTAGACCGCTCGGTGGCCGACGACCCCCCACCCCACGCGGGCGTGCACGCGCCCCCTCCCCCGCGAGGGCCCACCAAAACAACAGCAAAAAAAAAATTTGGGGCCCAACAACATTTGCACCTTCACTTTCCCTGCTGAAATAACTACCCCCTCCCACCATCTCTGGGGGAAGGTCTGCGGGGGGTGGGGGTGGGGCGTCCGCGACAGCTGTCAGCCGGGACGGGCAGCAGGACCCGAAAAGGCAGCCGCAACTGCCAAGCCCCGTCCTGTCGTCTCGGGCTCTTTTCCTTTCCTCCCAGTGCCAGGGACCTGAGGCCCCTGACCAATAAATTTATTTACCTTAATTACGTCGGTTGCCCCCCCTCCCCTGGCGCACGTCGGCCCCGAAACTTTCTTGCCGAAAGAACATCGAAATTTGTGCTGACCCGATTCTAACATGCGTGCTTTGCTTTTGTGCCTTTCCCAAAATCTCGGTGACAAAATGTTTGCGAAAGCAAACCCCTCGCGCCCCCCCCCCCCCGAGACGTAAGACGCAGGAACGGCAAGGGACGGACGGCGGCGCCACTGCCCCCAAAGACTCCGCCCGTACGGCGTCAGGGCGTCGCTCAGGTCCGAGGCGGCGCCGGACTGCGCCACTACGCCGGGCGTAGGGACCCTGGCGCCCGGCCGACCGAGACCCCTGGCGGAGGGGCTCGGGTAAACAGGGCCGCAGACACCGGCGCCGCTCCTCCCCGCGCTCCGCCACTCCCCCCTGAGGACCGGTGAAAAGAGGCGGTTCTACCTACCCCGACGGGATATACTTAATTACTCTTCTAATTTGAAAACGACTTCCCCTGTAGTTGAAAATACAGTAAAGTGTCGGAAAGACGGGCCCTAGACATTATAGAGGGTCCGGAACTACATGACAAAGATATTTTTATTTAATGAACATTAAATTAAGGTGTGATAAAGAAAGTCATCAGATAATGACTTATCGTGGAAGCGTCCTCTCTGGCTCAACCGTCTTTTAACGAAGAACCCACCGATGTCTAGAACTCTTTTCGGGATTTTTTTTTTTTTTTTTGTTCCAACCCCACCCCACCCTCCACCCTTTTACCCTTTTCACTCCGTGTCCGGATAACTAGGTCTCAACCTAATTTTAAATTGCTAACATTTATTATTATTTTTATTTGTACCCTGATATTCTTTACTTTATTAAAGGCTAACCGGTGCCCCTTTTTCGTAGCGCATTATTTCTCTTCCGTCTTTCACCAGTATTTTTGGTTAATCAATTTTGAGCCTGGGACGACACGGCTTCGGTCATTTCCCCCGCCCCCTTCCCCCTGAGTCTTTCCTTCTCTGCTTTTACGTGATATAAAATTAGGACTCAGACTTGACAACCCATTAGGAAAAGGCATGTCCGACAGGACACAACAATCTCCTATCACAAAGTTAAATCTCACCTTTAAACGACATTTATTTAACTTCTGGGAAACCTTCGACCAGGAATAATTGGAAAATAAAAATCACAACATGACCTTTTGAGTATAGTGGGTCGACAGTCCCAATATTAGCTTTCAATACTCTGGTGCCACTCCGCGCCCGCCATTAAATTAATGCTGTTTATAGAAACCCAAATACCGCGTCTCGATTTAATTTACAGTAATAAGTGACAGACATTACCTTTAGTTTTCCTTTAGTCTAATGTCGTAAACACTCTCTTTAGTCGCTCACTAGGAATTACTTCTTTATTGACAGATTTCGTGACAGCACACGAAATGAATCGTATAAGTCCTGATTAACCTTAACTAGCACTTAGTGGGGTTCTGACTAAATAATAGCGGCTTGCGTCGCCGATTAAGTAGTGAAAATAAGAGGCATTAGAATAAAAAAAAAAGAAGAAAGGGGCACGACTTCCCTTTCACTCAAAAGAAAGAATCTAAATTTATCCTAAGACAAAAGTCTTTTTCTACGGGAACCACCACCCCCCCACCCCACCCCACCACCACGTCTTAAAGGCGTAGACCGAGGCTTAAAAGTGTAGGGGACGACTCCGACCGACCCATGGCCTGGGGTCCTTCCCAGCCTTTGCCTCTCGCCAGGGTCAGGGTTCGACTCACGTTCCGTCGCCGCTAAACCCCGCCAAGTGGACATCCCTACCTTAGCCTCACGTCCGAAACCTTTACGTCAGTCCTAAACACTTGGAAGTGTGTAGAATTCTCCCCCGTGCCAAAACCCTTTAAGAAAAATCTCGTTACCCCGTAGGTTTAAACGATCCGAGGGACGTCGGACCGTCCAACTCGAAAGGGGGCGAACCCCACCCCCAGTCAAGACAATCTTGTCCGCCCAGCATTTCCAGTCGGAACCTACCTTTTGTCCGGGAATTTTCTCCGAAGCTCCCTTTTCAGGACTTCAGGTCCGACAAACGTCGGAGGCACCCTCGACTCCAAAGGACCCGTCCGACCCTCCGCCCTCGCCGGGGTCCGGGACCCGAACCTCGTAGCGTCCCAGGGGCTCAAGGGGGGTCTCCACCCCGTACCGGGCTCAATAGGACCTCGTGGTGCCTCCCCTATCCCACTCTCTCCGACCTCCCCCGTAAAGCCTCCAGTCCTTCCTTTTTTGGTTCACGACTCCTTGGGTCTACCGCCCCTTCGGGACCTAAGGTAGAAGTACCCCGACAAACCTCCTGTCCCCTGGCACTCGTACCCCCTCCTGACCTGCCCCGTGACCCCCCCACCGCACCCCGGAATGTGGGGCTAGAACAGCAGTCCGGAGACTACGAGCAGCCGAACCCCGAGTTGTGGGAAAGTCCTCTAAGACTCGGGGAGGTCAATGTGAGGGACGTGGACTTCAGGTCGCAGACGTAAAACACACACACACACCGTCCCGGCACTCCGCCCCCCGTCACCCCCCGCCACACACGTGGTCAGGAACCCTTAGTTCTTGCCAGGACTGAGACCCTACACATCGACCCTGGGAGGTCCGAAGGTTCCTCAACCCCCCTACGGAACCTCCTGAACCTTCAAGGACCTGGGGTCTCGAACTGATCCCTCCTCCGACCAGTCCTCCACCTTCCAGCCCCACCTTCCAGTTCAACCTGGTCACCGGATTACCCCGACCTCACCCCTGACGGCCATGCTTTGCTACCTTCCAAGAGGTGGCGGTGGCTCCTGGGAGAACCCGGAGGGACCCCCGAGTCTACCATCTCTTGGACGGACGGCTACGCCCTCTGGACCCAAGCTACGGACCCACCCCTTCTCGGGGACCTCCTCCCGTACCGTTGGGTGAGGTCATAGGAACGGACCCCTTACGGTGCCTGTGTCCTCCCACCGCCCGAGCAGATGCCCCAGAGTCTCAGTCCGTCCTGACTCGCTGATTCGTACCGTCTCTCCTGGGGGACGAGCGTAAGTCAGGGACCCACGATTCCGAGATCAGGGAGAACCGACTCCTGTGAACAGTCGTCGAGGCCCACGGGTCAACGCGACCCCGACCCCTCTGTCCCCGTCCCCTCCCTCCGGAACTCCCCCGGGTGTCCGTCGAAAATAAAACCCCCCCGGGACCTTGGGCTTCGCGGAACGTGTCGGAGACCGCAGCAGACCTTTCGTCCGAAACGGACGCGAGTGCTACCCCCACGTGCACACAGGCGAAGTGGGGTCCATACCAAGGTCTTGGCCTCTCGGTTTACGGCGTTTGTCCTCTTGGTCTACGTGTTTCCACCCACGCCCCACCCCCTTCCCCCTCCCGGCTCCTACCCCCAACCCCGCCGTCCCTCCGGCGGCCCTGCCACCCCGTC
>SJYO01033146.1:206914-222254 GCA_006410555.1 Capra ibex
CCGTCCAAGAAATGGTAGACTCCGTGGTGTCTTCGGGTACATTCAACTTTGAAACCAGACGTAAAAAATGTTTTACGACACCGAGTCTGCCATTTGCCAGAAAACCTTCTAAGAGTCTGAGACCGGGCACCCTTCCCCGACACACACCCCTCCACCCCTCCGCTCCCTCCCCCCGCCCCCCGCCCTCCCCCGCCCACCCCCGCTCCGGACTCGATATCCGTCCTGGGACTCAGGTCCCCGTGCAGTTTGGTAGTCGACTCCCACCCCACTCCTCCCCCATGGTCGACATCTGTGGAACTACGACGCCACCCGGGCCCCCTAGATACGTCTAGGGGGTCGAGGAACCGCCACCCTTTCGGAGGGAGAGGTTTTGTCGGTCACTGTGGGTAGGTCTGTAGTCCACAGGTCTCTTGTCACCCACCACCAGGGGACCACACACACACCCACCAGGGGATCAGACCCCCCACCAGGAGGACCGCCCTTTCGGGGGGTTGGTCTTGTCCGTTGCTGGGGGTAGACCTGTCGCCCACAGATCTCCTCTCACCCATCACCGGGCGACCACCACCACCACCCCCACTAGGGGACCACCCCGTCACCAGAGACCAGACCCCGCCAAAGGAGCCCAGTCCTTTCGTGGGGAATCTTGTCGGTCACTGGAGGTGTCCTGTCGCCCACCACCAGGGGACCAATCCCCACCAAGGGGCCAGACCCCTCCCCAGGAGCTCCGTCCTTTCGCGGGGGGGAGGGGGTCTTGGGCGTCACTGAGGGTAGGCCTGTGGCCCACAGGCCTCCTGTCACCCTCCACCAGGGGACCAAACCCCCCCCCCAGGAGCCACGCCCTCTCGGGCGGGGGGCGGGGGTCCAGGACTGACTCGCGTTAGAGGGTGGGGTCCAAGTCCGCGTCGACGTCGACCTTCCGCACCGCGTGCGCGTGGGGGTGGAGGTGGGCGTGGACCGACGCGTGCGCGGGATGGACTACAAGGGCGGCGGCGGGAAGCCCGACGGGTAGCGGAGGGACCGGCTCAGCCGGAGCCGGCGGCGGCAGCACCGGCGGCGCCGCTTCTCGTTGTCGTTCTTGAGGTCGTAGCGGCTGGAGTCCGACTTCCGCGCGTTCGTGCGCCTCCGGGACCCCGAGACTGGGCGGCCGGGCGGCGGGGCGCGCGCGGGGCCCGCGGCGGTGGGGCACGCAGGGAGGCAGGCAGTCAGGCAGGCAGGCGCCGCAGGACGTGAGGTGGGGAGGCGAGGGGCGTGGCGGGGGGTGGGAGGCGGAGCTGCCCGGCGTGCCTGTGGGACCTCGGTCCCCCGTCGCTTGAGGGGCGGGGCCCCGGCGGGACCCTCTAGGGAGAGGTGGGGGACGTCCGGAGCCCTGCCCCTGGAGCCCGTCGCGTGCCGTGGAGGTCCCGGAGCGCCTCTGGCAGCGCCCCGCCCTTCTCGCTCGTCCCCTGCCAACCTGGTGGGGTTGAGCCGGGGGAGAAGCCCGCCAGGCACGCAGGACCCTGCTGGGAGCCGGTGCACCTCGACGGGACGCTGGAGCGGACGCCGACGGTGAAGGGGTGGGACACGTACGCCGGACGCGGTGCGCGGAAAGGCTCTAGAGTGTCAGATCCTTTGTTTGTTTCTAGACCCCGACCAGAGACTTCTACGGTCGCAAACCCACGCGCGCCAAAAGAAGTGACGGTGCCTGCCTTTTCAAAGTAGCCTCCTCGATGCCCTGCGGGGGCGGGGTCCGGGTCACACCTAAAGTCGCACCTGCGCCCGTAGGCCTTCGTCCCTGAGGGAGGACCCGGCCGGGCGCGTGGGTGGCAGGGGGATGGGAAGCGGACTTTCCATCGTTATTGCTTCGCGCAAACTGTGCCGGACCGGTTCCACTACGACGAGTGGCCCCTGGAGTCCCACAGTGCAACTCTGGCAGGGCCCCTCCTGGCCGCCGGACTGGCGGGGGACAGCAGGACGGGCGAAGACCGGGGGCGCGTGGTCTAAGTCCTAAGGAACCCGGCGTGTTGTCCGCTGAACTATTGAAAGGGGGGTCAGAAAAGCTAAGGGGGAGCTTACCTGTGAGACCGACAACACGTCTTGAGTCTACGCCTTTCCTGAACGTTAGCCCTGTCTCCCCGTGCCACCAAATTCCATATTATTATTGACTACTTCGTAGGGGCGATCACTGTACGTTACTGCACGTCCTTTCACGTTATAACATTTATAATATCTAAATTTTTTTTTTTTCTTTTCTTTCGACAGGTGAGAACTGGGACAGTGGAGGCCTGAAACTTCCCGTAACGGAGGCGCGGGGGGTGGTGGTGAGACGTACGACGCCCGGGTCACGGTCCTACTGGCCCCATCCTCCCCTCACGAGCGCCACCACCTTCACTCAACCCACACCGAACTCTACTCTTGGACCTACCCCACCCCCCACCCCGCGGTCCTTCACTCCCGCCCCTTCCCCGACTCGACAAAGACCCTGCGGAGGACGTCCGTCCGTCAAAATTCTCTAAAAAAAAAAGAAAAAAAAGAAAAAATTCCACACCCCGAAAGGATCGCGAGTCAACTATTTCTTGGACAGACGGTCACGTCCTCTGGGCCCAAGCTAGGGACCCACCCCTTCTAGGGGACCTCCTCCCGTTCCGTTTGGGTGAGGTCATAAGAACAGACCCCTTAGGGTACCTGTCTCCTCGGACCGCCCCGACGTCGGGTACCCCAGTGAGTCTCAGGTTCTACTGTCACACTGAAAGTGAAGGAAAGTGAAAAGATCCCCATCGGTCCAGATCGGAAAGAAATAAAGGAAAAATAGGGGGAGAACAGGTGTCCAAAGGGGAGGGGTGGACAACACACTTGTAGTCTGTCGAGAGACAGAATCGTTGTCCAGTCCCTTCCACCCCGTATCAGCGAACTGTGGCACATACGTTTCACAACTCCAAGGGTCCAACTCCACCCCGCCACCCGAAACGAGGACGACACACGCCAACCCAAGTCCCCTCACACCACCACCGACACGTGGGACCGACCCGAACAGATGGAGCTTTTACACGCAAAGAAAAAAAAGAAAAAAACAGACAAACAAACGGAATCAGTTGGGTCCGCACGGGTCTCTCTTGAACGATGGATCAAGGGGTCTCGGGTCGGCCAGGTGAAACATTCGGTCGAATTGTCGAAAAGCCAGAACGACTGACAAAAGGCAATGAGGAAGTAAACCCATGTAAAGACATTCTTTTTTTTTGTTGAAAAAAGGGAAGGCACATTCCCTTCTGTAAGACGGGAACGCAACTGGACTTTACATCTAAGTAAATGTTGTAGACTTTGAGAAAATTAGTTTTCCGGGGGAGTTGTATCTAAAAAAAAAGATTAAAACTTTAAAGTCGATTTCGAGACTCTACTACTTCTCTCTCCGTCCCAATTTTTTTAACGTATAAAAATTTAGTGAACGTTCGCAGCGAGGGTCGTAAGTACCGCAATACCTTAAACGGAACATGCATACACGTCTAGAGGACTTTCCAACACTTAAGAAAAAAAAAAAAAAAAATTCCAGGAGAGGTACCCTAAAAAGGTCGTTCTCATGACCTCACCGAACGGTACAGGAAAAGGTCCTCTAGAAGGGCTGGGTCCCTACCTTGGACCCAGAGGACGCACCGTCCGCTAAAGAAATTGTTAACTCGGTTCTTTCGGGGACCTTCAACGTTGAAACGAAATGCAACAAATGTTTTACGGCACCGAGTCTACCATTTCTTAGACGGACGTTATGTCCTCTGGGTCCAAGTCAAGGACCCAGTCCTTCTGGGGAACCTCCTCCCCTACCGTCGGGTGAGGTCATAAGAACGGACCTCTTAGGGTACCTGTCTCCTCGGACCACCCGATACCAGGTGCCCCAGTGTTTCTCACCCTGTGTGGATTCGCTGCCTGTGAAAGTCTACTCGGAGCAGGCAGGACCTTAGCCTCCGTTTCAAACCTCCACTTTACACAAACACGCTAAAAAAAAGAAAAACTTCCAAATAGTACGTAGGCAACACCAATTCGTGACTGAGGGGTGTGTACTCCCGACCAGACCGTCTTCCACCTCAAAATTTTATCTCGACGGGCGACCCTCCGACCCTCCGGACGGTCTACCCCTACAGTAGAGCAGGAACAGAGACCGAATTTGCCTCACTCGACTCACGCGGGGAGGACCTACCCCCCGGGGGTACTGACTTGTCTCGGACTCGACAAACTCCCCTGCCCCCCGACACTCTCCTCGACCGTACCGAAGAAAGACCCGTCTTTCTTTCAGACCCCCCACCACCTACTGACAAGTCCCACGGGTCCCACCTGCCGTCGAGGACCGGAGGACACAGAGGGTCTTTAAGGTCCTGTCTTAGCTCGATCCTCGGGGTCAACACCAGTCAAGACGCGTCGGGTCTAGTACAGACGAAAGAGGGACAGGTCGTCAGCCGTCCCACACGACCCCACCCGTCTACGAGACACATCCAGGACCAGAGGGGCCCTGCCAAAAACCTGGTAGGACCAGAGAAGGGTCGCCGGCACCCCGTCTTTTACATGGCTCCACCTGCATCAAACCAACGAGAGGCACAAAAGACTCATTTGTGTCCTGGGGGAAGAGTTTCAGGAAGTATCCATGAAGTCTCCCTCGTGTGGTTCACTCCTTATAGCGAATCTTTCGTTTCACCTGTCCAAAGGAGGATTGTCGTGGTCTGCACCGCAAAAACCAACACTTTCGGTGCACGTTCGCCCGGGCACACACGTTTGCACGATGGTCTAGAGACGTCACAACTCGGGTGCCCGACGTCCCGACACAAGACGTCCTACCCGGGACCAGGTGCCTTGGCCAAAGCAAAGGACTCTGAGACCAACCTCTCCAGAAAGAACTACCTCTGAGGGCTAAATCGTTTTTGAGAACAAGAAGAGTCGACCCAACAACACCAAGGTGTAGAAAGAATGTCTCAGCGAGAAAAAAAAAAAAAAAAAAGGAAGACAACACTCCGACCCTTTGAACGTTAAAATAGAGTCACCCCCTCCCCAACGTGACTACCCAGAATCGTAGTCTGCCCTGAATCGCAACAACCCGAAGGGACCACCCAGTCTACTATTTCCTCGACAACGTTACGGCCTCTGGGTCCAAACTACAGACCCAGCCCTTCTAGGGCACCTCTTCCTGCACCGCTGGGTGAGGTCATAAGAACGGACCTCTTAAAGGTACCTGTCTCCTCGGACCGCCCCGACGCCAGGTGCCCCGGCCTTTCTCAGCCTGCGCACCCTTCGCGACCGTCAAAGTGAAAGTGGCGCGCGTCGACTCCACCACTTCAGACACTGAACCTCTCCAACACGAACGAGTCGTCTCTCCACGTCTCTAGGGTGGCCGCCGTGCAAAGGCCTCCCTAGTGTCTCCGGTAAAACGACAACACAAAATATCCCACTGACAAGGGGCACTGGCTCCGGCTCACGCCCGACCGGCTCCAACGCCATGTCCGATCGACGTCTGTCTTCATTGGGCGGTACGAACACAAAGGTTGGAAGCATCTCAGTGCGCACGTCATCGTAAGGCCGGGGGGGAGGGGGGCCCTTCGCCTAGAAGTCTTCTCGGAGTGTGCAGGGGCCCCCCACGTCCCTGGGGGGCGGGTGGAACGAGGGTAGTCTCAACCCTGGGGACTGGTCGACAGGGACTGCCGTCCGTGAACGTGCGAGCCGGTACTTCAGGCAAGGGTCACCCCGGTAGACCTGAGACTTTGCCCTTCCCCAACCACAGATTCGAGCGCCGGTGGGAGCGGGACGACCATTGACGGGGTCGGGTGACAAGGGTGGCCACCCACAGTGACGATTACTAGGGGGTTCAGTTGCCCCCTGGGGTTCGGGACTCAGGGTCGCAGCGAATGTCTATTCGGCTGAAGGCACTGTTTGTATGCAAACTCCGTGAAACGAGAAAAAAAAGGAGGGGGGTGGGGTTCAAACCCTCCAACCCAACCGCCTCCCCAATAGGGACCTGTTCGAGCTGTAATCTTTTTCTTTTTTTTTGGACCACGGATTAAATAATTTTTAATCGAATCCTTATACGACTGAAAAGTTATGTCCACTTGTGCTACGGTCAAATATTTACAAAATAACTTTAAACTATAAATTGCTCTTCGGCCAACTCCTTACATCTTTTTTTACAAGTTCAACCTTTCGATAATTTTGATCGATAAATAACTCTCCGCTACCAAAGGGGTTCGGTCGGGGCGTCGTGCCTCTCGAGGGCCCAGGCTCTCCCCGAGCGGGGACACGAGGAACCCTCATCCACACACACCTACAGAATAAATAAAGAGGGGGTGGGGGAAACCAACTTTCAAGGACTTATACACGATAGAATTAATACAACTCACATTTAAACTGCAACGGAACGGAAATAAAAATATATAAAAAACTCGGACAACGAAAAAGGGGGGCCGGGGCGAAGGAAAGAGGGGACTTAAATGCTCGTCGTTGGCATTAAATCCTGTGTCGCGGGCTCAAACCCAATACGTATGTTCCACACAGACCTGGATGCGTCCAAAAGTCCCTAGCGCGTTTACTTTAGTGTGTCGTGGGGGGTGGTTGGGGCGTGGGGACGACAACACCCCACTTTTCTTTTTGTGCGGTTTCCAAAAGAACCGACACGAGCGGCCGTTGGGTGGGGGGCTGGGGCTGGGGGGGGTGTTTTGCGGGAATTGAAATCAAGGTGAATGTTTCACATAAAACAGTTTGGTATATCCTACTTACATGTCGAACATTTTGCCTCTATATTTATTTGAATATTTATAAACATAAGTTCACAATTTTCTTTGCGCGTGGAGAGGGGTCTCCTCTGAGCACACTCACCCGTCACCCCCCCCCCGCCACTTAAAGGCTCGGCCTGCTCCGACTTTCAGAACAAAAGGTCCCCTGTCGTCTCACACACACACACACACACACACACACACACACACACACACACACACACACACAAATACCACCGGCACACCGAAAGGGAAGTGCTGAAGAGGGTATTGGGACTGGAGCTCCTTTCCATGCAAGGTGGGTGGGCGGAGGTGGGGAGCCTTTTCACCCCTTTCTTCTCTCTCCTCCTCTGTGTTTAGGGGTGAACGTAAGTCCAGGTCTAACCTCCGACCTCCTGAACTCGTTTCAGGTGGACGAAGCCAAAGGTCAAATTTTACTGGGAAAACACGCTAAAGAAACCCCTGACACACGCCCAAGAGGCGGCACCGAAACGTGACTACCACCTCAGGAAAACCTTTTTTTTTTTTTCTTATTTACCCCTTTTTTTTCGTTATGAATTTTTTTTTGGCTCTCTGAAAAAAAAAAAAAAGCCGGACACGAAAAATAGAACAAGACCTCGCCTTCCAATTGTTCCACTACAGTAGGAGACACAGCTAATTTTTGGTGTGCACCCCTCCTTTCCCGTCCGTCTGAACCCCAGCCCCCTCGGCGGATCTCCAGGTCCCTCCGACACACTCGACCTCGACTCCCCGACCCCGGACGCGCAAGCCCCCCGGCCCCACCCCCACTGGGAGGGTTCCCGCATAGGTAGTGGCGGGTCCACACGGGTCTCGTCGAACCTAGGAGAGGAGAGCAAGAACCAAGGTCTTTGGAAGAGTCGGTTCCTACCCTCAAGATTTCCTGGAAGAACAACCTACGACGACGATTCAGCGAAGTCAGCACAGGCTGAGAGACGCTGGGGTATCTGCCGTCGGGTGGTCCGAGGGGGCAGGGACGCTAAGAGGTCCGTTCTTGTGACCTCACCCAACGGTAAGGGAAGAGGTCACGTACTTTCACTTTTCACTTTCCCTTCAACGAGTCAGTACAGACTGGGAGTCGCTGGGGTATCTGCCGTCGGGTGGTCCGAGGGGGCAGGGACCCTAAGAGGTCCGTTCTCGTGACCTCACCCAACGGTAAGGGAAGAGGTCACGTACTTTCACTTTTCACTTTTCACTTGCACTTCAGCGAGTCAGCCCGGTTGAGAATCACTGGAGTATCTGCCGTCGGGTGGTCCGAGGGGGCAGGGACCCTAAGAGGTCCGTTCTCGTGACCTCACCCAACGGTAAAGGAAGAGGTCACGTACATTCACTTTTCACTTGCACTTCAGCGAGTCAGCCCGGGCTGAGAGTCGCTGGGGCACCTGCCGTCGGGCGGTCCGAGGGGGCAGGGACCCTGAGGGGTCCGTTCTCGTGACCTCGCCCGCGGCACGGGAGGGGGTCCCCCGGTCCGACCAGAGGTGCTCTGCATCAGCCGCGGCAATAAGCTGGCAAGTCTCTGGCACCTGCAGGTCGACACAAGTCGTTTGCGGAAGCACGACAAATCGTGCTTCTCCGGCCAAAGAGAAGGTGCGTCTCAGTGAAACGACGTCTACACTCGTTAGACTCTACCTCGACTGAGACAGGAGCTCTGCTAGGACCGTCTCGACTCGGACCTTACAGTCAAACAACCGGGACTTAAAGAAAAAAGAAAAAAAGAAGAGGGGTGACACCTGACACGACTCGGACAAGGAACCTAAGTTTGACTCAAAACAAAAGGAAAGATTTACTAAAACTCAGGGGGTGTGCCTGTGTGGGACGTCTTTCTGCCCCGACCCCCAAAGACCTGCCGGCCTGTCGACAAAGAAGGCTGGGCCAAGAGTCTAGGCATTTGACTTGTGCTTCCGCGCGAGCGCGGCGCAGGACACGAAAGACTTAGGTCCAAAGGCTCCGAAGACGACTCCCCAACGTCCCCGCCCCCGCCACGGGACGGAGAGCATCAGTGAATGTCCTTCGTTTTTGGTGCCTGACCGGCCGTCTGCGTGGGACCACGAACGGTTTCGCGAGCCTCGTCAACAACCCCTTTTTTTTTTTTTTCAGCAAAAGCTAAAGTGGTCGCACAGACAGAGAAGTGTGCCTCAGTCTCGCGTCTACTCTTTACCGCCAAGAGACGGAGGTTAGGGCACCGGGAAAAGACTAAAATACCCAAAAAAAAAAAATACTGAGGTAAGAAGAAACAACTTTACGACTGTAAGAAACTTATTTGCATCTATGTCTCACGAACAACGGCTTAGAATGAACAAACGTTCAGTTGTAAAACCTAAAAAAGAAAAAAGTTAATTGTACTACCTAAAAAAAAAATCGGTAACTAACTTCACTACTCCAAAAAGAAGAATCCCATATAAACGCAGACAACAAATGGACTTTAGTGTCTCTTACTCGAATTTCAGGACTTTTCCAGAGCGAAAGCAACCAGACACCCACACAACCCCGTCTTTATTGACACCAGTCTCCCTCACCTCTGGGGCACCCGCAGACAGTACTGCAAGGGAGGACCTGGCGGAGAGAACCGGAGACAGGAGCCTCTACACTCCACTGGGACTCGGGGTCTCTACGTCGCTTCAGCCCGCCTTGGCGGCACGCTCGAACAGGGTCAATCTCCTCCGTCCAGTGGCGGGGTGCGGCCGGCACAGGCTTCTCTGCGTCCGTCCCACAAACGTTACAAATCATTTTCGCGGGATGGCGTCGTCCGACAAAACTCTCACCCGACCTCCCCCTATCTCCATCACGCCAAGTCTGTGCGTCTTCGTCAGCTCTGTCTCTCGGGAAGGTCTCCGAGACAGACTCACCGGGTGGAGTCTGTCCCTTGCGCACGTTCCGACAAAGAGTGTAGCTCCCGTCGACCAGGGCCGAGTTGAGCCCCCAGAGGTCTGGGTCGTGTGCCAGGCGAGAATGAAAGTAAGGTAAAAGAACTCTACTCCTGGGGTGACACCCGTCGTCTTACACCCGCGAGTGTCCCTGGGAGACGACACTGCCCGTCCAGCGGGAGGTAGGATGCCTGAAACCACTGTATGTTCGGCCAAAGGAAGGTCTTCCTGCCACTCGAAAGGTGTTCCCATCGAACTTTACTACAAAATAGTAGTCTTGATAAATACGTTGTAGATCTCTTCCTTTACCGTCGGGTGAGGTCATAAGAACGGACCGGTCAGGGTACCTGTCCCCTCGGACCACCCGATGTCAGGTCCCCCAGCATTTCTCAGTCTGTCCTGAATCGCCGACTCGCTGTCGTTGTTCGAAAATTGTTGACAACCTTTTTACGGAATAGCACGTACATACGAGTGCAGGTGTCTGTGTGTGTGTCTCGTCTCTTTACTTAGGCTCATCTTAATGCAACACACAAGTCGTTCAAGTCACTTCGGGCTGGCGTGTGTCTGCCCACCCAACTAAACTGCGCATACAACCGCCTACCTCCACTGAAACCCTTTGCTCGGCACGTCCCTGGGTGTGGTCGATGAGTCTTTCAAAGACGCTTAGACCCCGAGGTCCACTGGCTCATAGTCTCGCCTCTGTACATACGACTTGACTCTGAGCTCCCGTCCTGAGCCACTGTGGCCCTCTCGACGCCCGTCTGGGTTCCGACGTCAGCCGACCTGTCTACACACAGCAGAAGAGTTGTGCAGAACCTCTCAAGACCAAACCCAGTAAAAGACCCCTTTGATCTTACGCGCAAAGACGTGGAACCGGCTCCCACTTCCCTCTTAAGATGTCTCCGTGCGTTCTCTCCCTTTGGCGACAGACCCTCCTCGGTGCACGGAGGACGGGAAGGAGCCAGCGGCTCCCTAGAACACGCCGCTGGCTCCAGTCCACCAGTCGTCGCACAGGTCGGCACGTCCTGGCGTCCCGCACACGAAGTAAAGGAGGTTAAGTTCCCTCCGAAAGATGCAGACGTCTGTCCCGAGGCCTTCTGTGTCAGTTGCGGCCATACGACATCTACGGGGCTCGGAGAGAGACTCCAAGGACTGTTTCGAATAGGTTCCACTTTGCGATGTATTCTTTAGCGACCTATAAATGTGACCTCAGAGTCCCCTGGTAATCTGTGTTCTGAGACTCGCGTGAGTGACATGACCGGTGTAGACACGTTTGCTGCAGTTGCCTGCGGGGACGAGGGTCGTCGAGTCGAGCTCTAAGGAAGAACCGGAGACTGTCTCTACGGCCGTTGCGACTGGACTCACCTTCCACTCTGACACGGGACAACGACTGAACGTAGTCTAAGTCCGAACGAAAGGCGACCCTGTCACGCACCCCAGGGGCCCTGGTTCCTAGTCTCTGGTCACTGAAGTTTGGTCTTCGTAGGTAGGAGGGGGTCGGGACCCCTGGTGTGCAGACTCCAGTCCCACAGGGTCCCGACTCGAGACAGGTCTCCGAGGTCCCCTCCCAGGAGGGGTGGAGAAGGTCGAAGACCCCCGAGGCCCGTAGGCAGGGACCCGACCACCGGCGGAGGGAGGGCAGAGGCGGAGGTAGAGGTACACCGAAGAGGTGACGCAGGCACAGAGAGGAGAAGACACAGGATACTCCTGGGACAGGGACCCAAATCCCGGTGGGGGTAGGTCCTCCTGGAGTAGAGTCTGGAAGTGAGGCAGTGTCGACGTCTCTGGGACGAAGGTGTATTCCAGGGTAAACGTCCGAGGTCGGGAGAGTAAAGTACCCCAAGGACACAACCCGGACACATCCATTAGGGCCGAGGGGTTCTACCACTAGCATGGAGACCCGGCGACGAAGAGACTGGACCCACTTGGAAGTGCCTCCAACTTCCTCCTCCACTGTTCAGTGAATAAAGACTCTGAAAGTCTGTGGGCCTAAAGACCCGGTTTGTGTGCCGTCCCGACTCCGACTCTCTGCCCCGAGTCACCTTTCCAAAACTCGGCGTCCCTTCACCCCAGAGTCTGGAATAACGGACCCTTGAAACGACCCTGAGACTCGAGGAATGACTTTCCTTTCTTGTCTGTCTTAGTCGCGCGCCAGAGGTGCCTCGCAAGGACGCAGGACCTAATCTTGTCTTCCCGAGCAAAGACGAACTACGTACTATATACAGATGCATACACTACCGAGTGGGTAAGGACGAATTGCACGTGAAGTCTCTTTCCGTATCTCCGTCTGCGTGGCCCAGCATACACACAGATACACACACACACACACACACACACACACACAGATAACAACACGTCAACGATTCAGTACAGGCTAAGGCACTCTGGGGTGCCTGACCTCGGGTCGACCGAGGAGACAGGTACCCTAAGAGGTCTGTTCTCATGACCTCACCCAACGGTAAGGGAAGAGGTCCCCTAGAAGGACTGGGTCCCTAGTTTGGGGCCAGAGGACGTAACGTCCGCCTAAGAAATGGCGATCCGGTAACATATACCCTCTACATCCCAGTCGGGGACTCAACCCTTCTACGGGACCTCCTTCCTATCGTTTGGGTGAGGTCACAAGGACGGACCTCTTAGGGTACCTGTCTCCTCGGACAACCCGCGGTCAGGCACCCCAGCGTTTCTCAGTCTGTGCTGACTTCGTTGAAACGTCGAATATACACATACATACACACAGACACACACATATATATATATATGTATACTTAAAAGTTTTTAGTTTTAATTTTACGACAGCCCCCGTGTTGTGAAAACATAGACCCTCAAATTTATGTCGAGACAGGTACGCTACGAGATCCGTTCTTGTGACACCCAAGTCACCCTCACCCAACTGTAAGGGAGAAAGGTCCCCCACAAGGACTGGGTCCCGACCTTGGGACGGGCACAACTTCCGTCTGAGAAATGGTAGACTCGGTGGTCTCTTGGGTAGTATATACCTGCACTTAGAAGTTTTCCGGTTCACCTTTGCGAGTGCCGCTCGTATCGAGAAAGGCACAGGGCGCAAAGTCTCCATGTCTGCAAATGTGAGATTTATATCGAGAACGTTTCCGTGCCGGTGTCCACCTTTACACACACGACCCATCAATAAGAGCTACGGGTCCGTCACTCGGGGGCTCTCCCCGCGTGTCGACGAAGGCCCGGCCCCGCCTGGGGTCCTGTGCCCCCGGGAACACAACTGTAGAAGGACCACGGACCACGACTGTGCCCCCAGACAGACCCACCCGCAGTCCTCGCGTAGACAAGTCCTTGGAGTGTCGCGACGCCAACGGAACATCCCACAGGATAAAGACCTACGCCTGACTCCTCGCTCTGTCCACAGAAGAGTCAAGGAGCTCCGCAGTACCGCGACTACACGCGATTACTGGCTTAATCAGTACGGGAGATCGTCTGTCCGGACGTGTTTGGAAATTTAGAACTAAAAAAAGGGTAGTTTTAAATGAAAAATAACCTTGTACTAAGGGATTTTAAGTGGGTTCACACGCTGGGTCATAAAAAAAAATCGTGTAAGTGTTACGTGAGATCGGTAGCGGCGATAGTCTAAAGGCCTCTAAGAAGAGTAGACGTGTTTCTTTTCAGACGTGGGCTATGTGTGAGTAAGAGGCGGGGGGGGGGGCGTAGGAGAAGTGGCGGCGGCGACGACGGCGGCTCAGCGACGTCAGCACGGGCTGAGACACGCTGGGGTCTCTGCCGTCGGGTGGTCCGAGGGGGCGGGGACCCTGAGAGGTCCGTTCTTGCGACCTCGCCCCACGGTAAAGGACGAGGTTGCGTACTTTCACCTTCACTTTCCCTTCAGCGAGTCAGCACGGGCTGAGAAACGCTGGGGTGTCTGACGTCGGGTCGTCCGCGGAGACAGGTGCCCTCAAAGGTCCCCTCTCGTGACCTCACCCCACCGTAGCGGAAGAGGTGACGATCCGCTGGTGTTTAGAGGGGGTGCCCTCAAAGGTCCCCTCTCGTGACCTCACCCCACCGTAGCGGAAGAGGTGACGATCCGCTGGTGTTTAGAGGGAGGACAGAGACGGAGAAGACGCGTAAGGGAGACTCGTCTTGGTGTGTGACCCGCAGGAGGACACAGACGAACAGGGTGGCTCGTCACACAGAAGTCCCACGCAGGTGGGACGTCGCACACAGTCTCGAAGTGAGGAAAAGGACCGACGCATTATAAGGTGGTACACGGCCTGGGCACGACAGACAGGTACGTGGGTAGGTGGGTGACTAGGTGGGTAGGTAGTAGGTGGGTGACTAGGTGGGTAGGTAGTAGGTAGGTAGGTAGGTGGGTGGGTAGTAAGATAGGTAGGTAGGTGACTAGGTAGGTAGGTAGTAGGTGGGTGACTAGGTGGGTAGGTGGGTGACTAGGTGGGTAGGTGGGTGACTAGGTAGGTAGGTAGGTGGGTGACTAGGTAGGTAGGTAGTAGGTAGGTAGTGGGTAGGTAGGTGGGTGACTAGGTAGGTAGGTAGTAGGTGGGTGACTAGGTGGGTAGGTAGTAGGTAGGTAAGTAGGTGGGTGGGTAGTAAGATAGGTAGGTAGGTGACTAGCTAGGTAGGTAGTAGGTGGGTGACTAGGTGGGTAGGTGGGTGACTAGGTAGGTAGGTGGGTGGGTGACTAGGTAGGTAGGTAGGTAGTAGGTAGGTAGTAGGTAGGTAGGTGGGTGGGTAGTAAGATAGGTAGGTGGGTGACTAGACAGGTAGGTGGGTGGGTGACTAGGTAGGTGGGTGGGTGACTAGGTAGGTGGGTGGGTGACTAGGTAGGTAGGTGGGTGGGTGACTAGGTAGGTAGGTAGTTAGGTAGGTGGGTAGGTGACTAGGTAGGTAGGTAGGTAGTAGGTAGGTAGTAGGTAGGTAGGTGGGTGGGTAGTAAGATAGGTAGGTGGGTGACTAGACAGGTAGGTGGGTGGGTGACTAGGTAGGTGGGTGGGTGACTAGGTAGGTAGGTGGGTGACTAGGTAGGTAGGTGGGTGACTAGGTAGGTAGGTAGGTGGGTGACTAGGTAGGTAGGTAGTTAGGTAGGTGGGTGGGTGACTAGGTAGGTAGGTAAGTAGTAGGTAGGTAGTAGGTAGGTAGGTAGGTGGGTAGTAAGATAGGTAGGTGGGTGACTAGACAGGTAGGTGGGTGGGTGACTAGGTAGGTGGGTGGGTGACTAGGTAGGTAGGTGGGTGACTAGGTAGGTAGGTAGTTAGGTAGGTGGGTGGGTGACTAGGTAGGTAGGTAGGTAGTAGGTAGGTAGTAGGTAGGTAGGTGGGTGGGTAGTAAGATAGGTAGGTGGGTGACTAGACAGGTAGGTGGGTGGGTGACTAGGTAGGTGGGTGGGTGACTAGGTAGGTAGGTGGGTGACTAGGTAGGTAGGTAGTTAGGTAGGTGGATGAGTGACTAGGTAGGTAGGTAGGTGGGTGGGTAGTCAGATAGGTGGGTGGGTGACTAGGTAGGTAGGTAGGTGGGTGACTAGGTGGGTAGGTGGGTGACTAGGTAGGTAGGTAGTAGGTAGTAGGTAGGTAGGTAGGTGGGTGGGTAGTAAGATAGGTAGGTGGGTGACTAGACAGGTAGGTGGGTGGGTGACTAGGTAGGTGGGTGGGTGACTAGGTAGGTAGGTGGGTGACTAGGTAGGTGGGTGGGTGACTAGGTAGGTAGGTGGGTGACTAGGTAGGTAGGTAGTTAGGTAGGTGGGTGGGTGACTAGGTAGGTAGGTAG
>SJYO01033146.1:222413-269913 GCA_006410555.1 Capra ibex
TCTCTGTCGGGTGGGTGGGCGACTAGGTAGGTCGGTGGGTGGGTGACTGGGTGGGTAGGTGGTAGGTAGTAGGTAGGTGGGCGAGGAGTGGGTAGGTAGCTGTAAAGACGACAGAGGTGAAAAACCGACAAAACTTTTGTGAAGGTGTATGGTCAATAACGTGCCTATATAGTAAAGACGATAAAAAGAAGACTCAAGGTATCTTAAACAATGTTATATCGAAGTTAAAATACCCCAAAAAAACAAACAAAAAGAAAGAAACCGGCTCTCCGCACACCCTAGAGTCGAGGGTCCAGTCCCTCGTTCGGGCGTGGCGAACGCAACCTTCCGACTTGGAAGTGGGACTTGGTGGCCCCTCAGGGCCGCTGACGGCAAAATCCGGGGTACGATAACGCACAAACGAAGGTCAGAGTACCTCTGTATTCGACATCTTCGGGACCCTTCGGTCTTTGGAGCTCGCTGAGGGAAGTAGTGCTACGAGCGAAATAACTCCACTAAACCTTGGCTTGACCTCCATAAAGCCTCCAGAGGGACCTAATTGCTACCACCTTTTTATTGCGGGGGTGGTGACGCAGAATGGGAAGATCACTTGGTAGACAAAGTTATAAGGATACATAAAAAGGTCCGAAACTCGTATTAAAAATGTATCAATATTATTATGAAGTACGTTAAAGCCCGAAAAGGGTGGGTCGTGTATACGCACTCCAGCCCGCGCAATTAAATATACTTCTTTATGCTGACGGTGTACCTCGGTCCCGACACGTGGTCGGTTGTGTTTGTAAGTAAGAAAGTGTCCCGTGTAGATGATCCGTCTTCTTTTTTTCTTTCAGTCAAATCTTTTTTTGGTGAATTACACTCACCTTTTAACTCAATTCAACGTACTATGGTGGGTCCGACTTTAGGAGTTTCTTTAGCTGGGACTTATAAGTGACCTTCCTGACTACCAGGAAGTGCGACTTCGAGGTTAGGAAACCGGTGGACTACGCTTCTCGACTGAGTAACCTTTTCTGGGACTACGACCCTTTCTAACTCCCGTCCTCCTCTTCCCCTGCTGTCTCCCACTCTACCGACCTACCGTAGCGGCTGAGCTACCTGCACTCAGACTCGTTTAAGGTCCTCCACCACTTCCTGTCCCTCCGGACCGCACCCCAGTGTGGCACCCCAGTGTTTCTCAGTCTGTGCTGAGTCACTGAATCATGTGTGTCGTACACCGCAAAAGGTCCAAAGTGCACCCTAGACCGAAAAGGTGTATTCGTTCAGGTAGAACTGGGTAAATAAGGTCCAACTTCTATATATCTACAAAAGTCCAAAGGTCCTGATGCATAAAGCCAAAGCTGACGGCGACTCCACCAGTAGTGTGTCCTCCCCCTTTACGCCGCAAATACGTCGTCAGCCTTCAAGCCGAATAAACAAACCAAAAACTCTCATAGAGGGATCAACTTACCAGGGACAGTGTGTCCGGTCACTGTTTTACGAGCGGACAACGAGAACAGTGCTAACTTGTCTTGCGACGGTACGAAGGGGAGACCCAAAATAAAGGTAGTTGGCAGTGACCGGCAAAAGCCCCCTACAAAACGACTGCCTACGACGCCACGTTTGTGCACTTTTGACTACCACCCAAGACCCTGACCGGCAAAGCGAGAGGTGCCCCTCACGAGCTTTCACAGTCAACGAGTCAGCTCAGACTGACGAACGCTGGGGTACCTGATATCGGGTGGTCCGAGGAGACAGGTCCCCTAACAGGTCCGTCCTTAGGGCGTCACCCAACGGTACGGGAGGAGGTCCCCCAGAAGGGCTGACTCCCTCCTTTGGCTCCAGAGGACGCAACGTCCGTCTAACGATTGTAGACTTCGTGGTCCCTTCGGGGCTCGTCATCACTAAGACACAACTTTATTTGTCCTCACACTCTAAGACGGCGTGACTCGTAATACCCCACCGTAAATTCCTGTCTACGACACCAAGTGTTTCTTGCGGACCTGACAGGCAAGTTCCGAGGAGACTCGTAGAAACAGGAAGGCTCCTCCTGTGTCGTTTCGACGCAGACCTACATCCGCACCACTCGTGGTCCTTACACGGAGGGCGGAGAAGGAGCCCAGGTAAATATTCATAAACACCTCTGTCGTGAGACCCAGTCACTACCGCCCGTGTGTCGTGGACCGGGGGTCCACCCGTGTCTGTACGTTCACGGACCTGAATGTCCACCCCTGCACAGTCCGAGTTTCTGTCGGACTCGCTTGCTCCACTACGGGTCTTAGGTCGTGCCAGGTCCCAGATGTCCTCTGCCACGTGGTGCCCTACCTTCCCAGACACGACCCCCACGCGCATTCTCCCTGACGAGATGGGCAGCTGAGTGTTTACACGCGTAGCACTCTCAACACTCAGTTCAAAATAACCCCCGATTCACTCCTGACGTCGGGTCCTCTGTCGTGGAGTCTGTCGAGGCTCTCCGACGAGGTTTCTCAGTCCTCCCTTCCAGTCACACATACCCTAAAACCACTTCCGCCTTACGCACATTAGTGCGTGTATAGAAACGTCTTCCAACGATAGTCAGCACTCCTTTGGCAGTAGTGGTACTTCGTAAAGTCACGAACAGGTCCCTGTCCCCTCGGACCACCCGGCGGCAGATACCCCAGCGTGTCAGCCCGTGCTGACTTCGCTGAATCGTCGTCGTCGTCGTCGTCGATGTATGCTCCGAAGGTTCTACCGTGATCACCATTTCTTGGACGGGTGGTCACGTGCATCTGCAATCTCTGGGCCCAAACTGGGGACCCAGCCCTTCTAGGGGACCTCCTCCCGTGCCGTTGACGTCAGAAGAACGGACCTTTTAGGGTCCCCGTCGCCTCGGACCGCCCGACGTCAGGGGCCCCAGTGTGTCTCAAGCGGTACTGGCTTCGCTAACCCGCACGTGCGTGTGTGATGTGAACCTCTCTATGGTCTTAACCGGAGTACATGGACGGCGAACTTTTTTAGGCTCATAGACTTCTGGACAGGACGGTCAAGGAGGGTCTCGTCTCCTTCACACTGCCCATTGTGTGTGTGTGTGTCTCATCTTCATTAAAGTCACACAGGTGGGACTCGGGGAAGGCCCCCCCACAACTTCCAGTCGTCGACGTTCTCGAGAACTAGAGCGGGACCTACCGTCCACGGGCACCGTTACCTATCAACCGTGAAATGGGGTCTCTGAACAGGAGTTCCCCGGTTCCGTACACGTCTATTCCCTGGAAGAACCCCGGTCCCCCGATCTTGGGAGGAGTCTGGCTGGACGGGAGGAACCTCCCTTCTCGAGCCTCACACGTTTCCCCTCAGGACAAAGTGAGTGGACCCTGCTCGGGGCCCCTTCGCAGATCTTTGGGTGAGACCCAAACGGGACTCAAGTGCAGGACCCTCGAATGGGTCGAGACTCCGTGGAGTGGCAATCGGTGCGGAGCACATTGGATCCCGGTCACCGGTTCTTGGGCAGACAGCTACGTCCGTTACATTCTCTGCGCCCAAGCTAGGGACCCAACCCTTCTAGGGGCCTCCTCCTCTACCGTTGGGTGAGGCATAGGAACGGACCTCTTAGGACACCTGTCTCCTCTGCCCACCCGACGTTAAGTACATCACCGTTTCTCAGTCTATGTTCCCGTCCCTCAAGCGTCCGTGCATCGTACGTCGTAGAAGCAAAAGGAAGGTCCCTAACTTGAGTGTGGGGTGACTCGGTCCTCGCACCTCGGAATTGGTGTCCCGGGGGTCCCTTGAGGGACAGAGACCCAGAAAACTGTAAAGGACGTCCCTTTGTGTGTGTGTGTCTCATCTTCATTAAAGTCTTCGTTCCTTCGGTCCGACGACAACTGGTGGAGTCCAAGGGCGCGGGTGGAAGGGGCCTGCGGCCTCCCCTGTCCCCTGTCCCCAGTCTTTACGTCTGCTGCCCCACCCACACCCCGGAACCCTTCGTTCTCGACTAAAGGACGCGAGTGAAGTTTCCCGCGACGAGAGGCGGGTGTAGTAGAAGGGCTTAAGGAAAGGGGGAAGCTCTCAGAGAGACAACGGAAAACTAAGGACGCACTTGAGAGCCGACGTGTGGGTCATAATTTTTTGTCTCTACGGTGTCGGCCCCTTTAGTGCGCGCGTGTGTAGACGGGGGAGGGAGGACCAAAGTCTCCTGTTTTTTTTTTTTTTAAGTATTCGTCTCGGTACGAAAAGATTATTTTTAAGTAATTTATTACCAATATTCCCTACTTTGAGCCCGCCTTTGTTTTCGTCTGCTACCTCCCCGAGCGAAACTTGACAAAAGGACATTTCTGTTTCGTTTGTGCCCGAGACGGATCTCGACGGGGGGTGGGGGTCCTCTTGGTCGGGGGTCGAGGGGCGGGGGGCTAAAGACGCCCACCTCTCCTCCGAACCGATCTTCGACTGGTTTTTGACCAAAAGAGAATGCAAGGGAGGAAGCTACGGGTGTCCACTCTGAGTCTCTTCGTGTCTGTGGGTCAATGCCAACAGAGACAAAAATTTTTTTAAAGAAAAAAATTAATCTCCTACTAATGTTACAACTCGATCAAAGACGACGTGTCGTTACATTTAGTTTGAACACGAATCGGCGAGTCCGCACAGACTGAGAGACACTGGGGTACCTGACGTCGTACGGTCCGGAGGGACAGGTAGTGGTTGAGGACCTCGAACGAGTTTCAGTCCAGGTAGTCCAGCCACTACGGTAGGTTGGGAGAGTAGGAGACAGTAGGGGAAGAGGAGGACGGAAGCTATTAAGGGTCGTAATCCCAGAAAAGGTCACTTAGTCAAGAAACGTACTCCACCGGTTTCACAACCTCAAAGTCTTAGGTAGTCGGGAAAGTTACTCATAAGTCTCAACTAAAGGAAATCCTACCTGACCAACCTAGAGAAATGTTAGGTTCCCTGAGAGTTCTCAGAAGTTGTGGTGTCAAGTTTTCGTAGTCAAGAACACGTGAGTCGAAAGAAATACCAGGTTGAGAGTGTAGGTATCTACCGACGACCTTTTTGGTATCGAAACTGATCTGTCTGGAACCAGCCGTTTCACTACAGAGGCCAAAAATTAATCGGCACATCCAACCAGTGTCGAAAGACTGCTCTACCTAGGGTTTGTGCTCTACTCTGGGTTTCCCCGAACGACGTCAGACCGGAGTGCCCAGGGGACGTTCCACTGCGGACACCAATATGGTTTCGGACACACGCAAAGGCCGGTGTGTCGACAAGAGTACAGACTGAGTTGTCGTCCCGGTCCGAGCCCCTGGGGCCGAGCCCCTGAGGCCACCAAGTGGAGGGGAGGCACCTGGGTCCCCGAGTCGAGTACCCGACTTGCCACAGAAGAGGAGAGGAGAGTGGCGGGTGTGCGGTGGTCGAGACCCTCCTCGTCCCCAGCGCCTTTTAGGTATCTTTTAAGGTCCAGGTCAATGACCGAGGAAAAAGAAGGGGAGAGAACTGACGGTTCATACTCGTCGACTGAGTTCAACTGCTGAGAACCGATTTACCTAGGACAATTGCCGCAGAAGCTCTCCTGGGTAGGCAGAACTCCTAAGACAGAGCCTTGGCTCCAGGCTCAAGTTCCTCGTATTACCTCCTAGCAGTGAGTAGGTCCCTGCCCCCACTCGCAATCTCACACACGGACGAGTCGGCGAGTCAGTACAGGCTGCGAAACGTTGGGGTGCCTGACACCAGGTGGTCCGAGGAGACAGGTACCCTAAGAGGTCCCCTCTTATGACCTCACCCAGGGTAAGGGAAGAGGTCCACTAGAAGGGGTGGGTCCCTAGCTTGAGTTCAGAGGACGTAATGTCCACCTAAGAAATCACTCCACGAAGGTTTCCGTCGACTCAACCCTACACGGACAACCCCTGTGACAAGGACTCGAAAGTCACAGGGCTACCTCTAAACTCTCCCTTGTCGTGTTTGGAGGTCACCAGTGTGCGTTTGTACTCTCAACCAGACATTTCTGACTCGCGGCTCCCTAACTACGAAAACCTCTTCTGAGAACTCTCAGGGGACCTGACGTTCCTCTAGGTTGGTCAGGTAGGATTTTCTCTAGTCAGGCCTTATAAGTAACCTGTTTGGGTACACCTTAAGTCTCGTCCGTCTTAACAAATTTCGGTCGCAGTGAGGTCCCAGAACCGTCCCCGACCTCGTTTTCCGTTTCCGGAAGGACGGTAGGAAGACACTTCGGGTCAGAGATGCCTCGAAATTTCGGGTGTGCGTTGAGTGCTACCAGCGTCTCTCCCCGGGGACCCGGACCCCCATTTGGGAGGTCACAAAGGTGTCGGGGGTCGGGGCGGGACGACACCGAGTCTTGGGCATACCCCCCGCACTGAGAACGATAATGGTCAGCGGGTCGTCTGAGTGATTCTAGGGTGGTCCGGACCTGTGGTTCTCTGGGAGCCTGAAAAAAAAAAAAAACTTCAACATTTAAAAAAAAGAAGCAGACCAAGACAAGGTGGGAGCTAAACTAATTAATGGTTCCGCAAGCCCTTTCGCCCCCTGACCCCCGCCGCCCGTTAACTAAGTGTTTCACACATGTGCACTAAAGGAAGTTCCTGACATTTAAGTGTGGGTTCCTCAGCAACCTTGTTCTGGGCGCCCAGGAAGTCCGAAACTCCACCTAAGACTCGCTTCGGGACCGCAAACCCCGAAGCACAGTGACATAGAGACCGGCGACTTGGGGCCCATCCGTTCCCGCGCTCGACTCCCGGACCTTCGTCTGAGCTCCTCGGCCCCTTGACGTCTGCACAGACAAACAACACAAAGAGAGGACCAATAGTGGCGTCGGTGTCTTCGTCCGGGCCGAGTCGGATTCTGTCGTGTCGGAGGACGGCGGGCCGCGCCGCAGGTGCTGTCCGAGCAGAGGACCGACCGCGTCGTAGGCGCCGTCGTCTCGTCGCCATAAGGGCGGAGAGCGCCGACGGGGTCGCGTGGGTCGGCCCCGCGTCGTCAGTGTGTGGGGCGGAAGAAAGTCGCCCTGAGTGTGCCCGCAGGTTGTGTTTCTCCGGTAGAGGTTCGCTCCGGGAGGACTCCGGTCACACGGGGCGACGCTCGCTAGAGTCGACAGTGCACCCACGACAAACGTCTGCACGCCGTCCCTCGGACTGGACGGACGGACCGAGTGACCGGGGGAGGGGTGGGCGGTGGGGTAGTCCCAGAGCCCGGAGCGCAAACCCGCGAGAGGGAGAAGACACTACGACGGACTGGCCCACTGCGACTGGGCACCCAGCCGTGGACCGTAGTCTCCACCTTCGATGTCGTTTGTCACCGGCGAAGGTGCGTGCCGGTTTGGGTCCCGGTGCATGGCAACCTTCAGTGCAGCGTGGGAACGGACGACCCCGACCTTCTTGGCGGGTGGTGTCGACGTCACGGGAGTGCGAGGTCCCGTCGCAGGTCAGGTGGCAGACAGGAACACTCCACCGTCCCTTGGGAGGTGTCCCCGCTGAGGTGGGGACGCCCGAAAGAACAATTCCTGGGTGCTTTGGGAGTGTCCGGGGCCCGGGCGGGAAAGTTCCTCCCCTAAAAAACGTCACAAGTGTCAGGTGGGTACACTAATGTAAAAAGGTATAGACTCCCGTGTCGGAAATGTTAGGACTTAGATGCAGTGTCTTGCGTCACACGTGTCATTTTAGGTAGTGTCCTGTGTCGGAAACGTCATGTGCCGGGATTCGGGTGTAGTGCCCTGTGTGGAAATGTAACGTTCGAGGTAGTGTCCTGTGTCGGAAACGTCATGTGCCGGGATTCGGGTGTAGTGCCCTGTGTGGAAATGTAACGTTCGAGGTAGTGTCCTGTGGCGGAAACGTCATGTGCCGGGATTCGGGTGTAGTGTCCTGTGTGGAAATGTAACGTTCGAGGTAGTGTCCTGTGTCGGAAACGTCATGTGCCGGGATTCGGGTGTAGTGCCCTGTGTGGAAATGTAATGTTCGAGGTAGTGTCCTGTGTCGGAAACGTCATGTGCCGGGATTCGGGTGTAGTGCCCTGTGTGGAAATGTAACGTTCGAGGTAGTGTCCTGTGTCGGAAACGTTATGTGCCGGGATTCGGGTGTAGTGCCCAGTGTGGAAATGTAACGTTCGAGGTAGTGTCCTGTGTCGGAAACGTCGTGTGCCGGGATTCGGGTGTAGTGTCCTGTGTGGAAATGTAATGTTCGAGGTAGTGTCCTGTGTCAGAAATATCGTGTGCCGGGATTCGGGTGTAGTGCCCTGTGTGGAAATGTAATGTTCGAGGTAGTGTCCTGTGTCAGAAATATCGTGTGCCGGGATTCGGGTGTAGTGCCCTGTGTGGAAATGTAATGTTCGAGGTAGTGTCCTGTGTCGGAAACGTCGTGTGCCGGGATTCGGGTGTAGTGCCCAGTGTGGAAATGTAATGTTCGAGGTAGTGTCCTGTGTCGGAAACGTCGTGTGCCGGGATTCGGGTGTAGTGCCCTGTGTGGAAATGTAATGTTCGAGGTAGTGTCCTACGCCAGAATGTCGGTGCCAGGGTGATTTGGATGTAGTGCCCTGTGTCGGAAATGTCATTTTAGGTGTAGTGTCCTGTGTCGGAAATGCAATGTTCGAGGTAGTGTCCTACGCCAGAATGTCGGTGCCAGGGTGATTTGGATGTAGTGCCCTGTGTCGGAAATGTCATGGGACACGTGTTTAGTCGGGTGCAGAGGGAGACGCACAGGGACCACCCGCGAGACACCCCGGAAGTGGGGGGTCTTACCGTAGAGTGTACGGAAGGGACACAAGGGGAGGTTTTCCTGGGACTCTCGGGGGGTGGACCGCAACCCGGGTGGGGGCACAGGGTCTCAGCGTTTTCGGTTCGAGAGTTCCCGAGAGGATCGCAACGACTTTGACGAACGGGTTCAGTGGGGTAAGGGGGACTCAGGTCTGCGGTACTGCAGTCAGTGCGACCCCCGGGGAACTCCTAGGGGGGTGGTGCGACCCGGTAACGAGTACGAAGTGATAGATGACCTGTTGTAGGGGAGACGGTTCGTCTATGGGGGAGTATTGGAAGGAGTAGTGGCGGAGAATGGTGCAGCGGCAGTCTCTCCGACCCAAGAGGTCCCGGTGCCCCAAGAACGAGATTCCGGTCATGTACACCGAGACCAAAAGGGTTCGTAGAGACGTGGACCACGTAGTCGGACCGTAGTGCCTCGCGAGACAGGTATGACCGGAAGTCCGGTCAGGCCTTTTGGGTGGGGTGCCCCGGTCGCCGTCAGGCTCGACGAAGCAGGCCGTTTGTCCTTGAGTGGGCGGGTATTTCGGAAAAGTCACGACAGACCCTTGGCGGGTGGGGTCAGAGGACGGCTCTCTTGGAACCGATGACCCATGGTGCGCGAGACACGACCGACGACCGAAGGAGGTAGGTCCCCTCGGACCACGAGGGAACGGACGACGCATAGGACGACTGTTACGGTCGACATGCGACATAGAGGGGCAAGCGACTCGAGTCCCATCCGTTCCACGTGCGATTCCTTCCTTCGACGTCTGTGGGACCTTCCTTCGAGCTCCTCGACGTCTGTGTAAAGAAGAGAGGACCGGCCGCGTCGTAGGCATCGTCGTCTGTCCGATGTCAGAGAGGACAGCGCCGACTGGGTCGCGTACGTCGACCCGGGGTCGTGGTTACGGGGACGAACGAGGAGCACCTCGAGTGTGTCCGCACGGTGTGTCTCATGAGGCACTGGCTCGCTCCTGGAGCTCTGCGGACACGCGCCACGATGTGTGTTAGAGTCGACAACTCAAGTCAAGTCAAGTCAGCGAGTCAACACAGGTTGAGAGACGCTGGGGTACCTGACGTCGTGTGGTCCGAAGGGACAGGTAGTGGTTGAGGGTCTCGAACGGGTCTGAGTACGGGCAGTTCAGCCACCACGGTAGCTTGGTAGAGTAGGAGACAGGGGGTGAAGAGGAGGACGGGAGTCAGAAAGGGTCGTAGTCCCAGAAAAGGTTACTCAGTCGAGAAGCGGAGTTTACCGGTTTTATAACCTCAAAGTCGAAGTTGGAGTCAGGCAGGTTACTTGTGGGTCCTGACTAGAGGAAATCCTACCTGACCAACAAAGCGGAACGTCAGGTTCCCTGAGAGTTCTCAGAAGAGGTTGTGGTGTCAAGTTTTCGTAGGTAAAAAGTCACGAGTCGGGAGAAATGTCAGGTTGACAGTCGACCATGTATCAGTGATAAATGTTTGCACCCCGGTCCCTCGGACTGGCACGGTAGAACCGATTAAACGGGAGAGGCGTGTCCGAACTTCTGGACAGAAATTACACCCCCCACACCCACGCACAACCCGAGACGTGGCTCCGTAACCCCGACTTTAGGACGGGGAACAAAATTACGTACAAAGGAAAAAAAAAATTAGGACAAGAAACTGTGGCGCCGGAGAGCCAAGTCCAACCCTCGTCCCCATTTTTAGTCGAGGCAACACCTCTAAACCACTATTTGACCAAGTTTACTCCAACTTTGACCCTTCAGAAGGGAGAGTTGAGTGGAGGTCCGTCCCGACACAGGCCGAAGAGACCCAGAAGGGATCGCACAAGGACACCCGGTCCCCAGGGGTTGGGACCCCGAAGGACCACCGCGCTCAGCATTTCTCGAATGGACGGTCACGTCCTCTGCGTTCTCTGGCAAGGGTAGGGAGCCAGCCCTTCTAGAGGACCTCCTCCCGTACCGTTGGGTGAGGTCACAAGAACGGACCTCTTAGGGTACCTGTGTCCTCGGACCCCCCGATGTCAGGTACCCTAACCTGTCCTAAGTCGTGCGTACGTGTGTACGGGAACTGAAACCCTAGATTCCTTCGTAAAATATGGGTCCCGCACAGTACTGAAACGTGCACTTCGACCCACATGTGTTTCTTAAGCTCCCACAGGGGTCTCAGTATCGAGTAATCCCCACTACACATTCCCAGTCAACTGAGGAAGGACCCAAGGACCGGGCGCGGAGTCCTCGTGACTCCCCTGCTTTATAACCTCATTGTCTCTCCAGAGTCGTTACGGGGGCCCCCTACTTACGTCTTTACGGTCCACCTTTGTATGTCCCGGAGACGAGTTCCACACGCGAGCCGGTCACGCGTCCTGAGTCTCGGGCGGGTCTCGTGCACTCGGCTCCCGAAGAGTTAGTCCCGAAGTCCTTCTAACAGTCCGTCGAAGGGCCGGAGCGCCAAGAACGCTGTCTGTGTCCGTTCCTGGAACGAACGTAACTAATTTTTGCTGACCATTATTACCGCTCTCCCACGAGTGTCGGGGCCTGGTACACAGAACCTAAAGGTCCCCCAGTCCTAGAGTAATTAGAAGGGGTACATGAATGTCGAGGCACGGTCAAATGGAAATTTTCCTGTGCCAAACTACTTCCGACCTCCATTTAAGGGAGGTGACATCCCGTTGGAGAGAGAGAGAGAGAGAACGGGATTCTGTAAGCTGCCTACCCCCACCGCACGGTGCGCACAGGGAACCACTTCTATTTCACCCTAAGTCATAAATGACTGTAAAACGTTTGTCTCAGTCGTACTTTGTCTACTACGTAAAAAAAGAAAAGTTTCGCCAGAGAAACACTAGAATCATAAATCGGTAAAAACGTCTTCCAACAGGACGGGTTTAGGTAGGGAAGAAGAAGAAAAAGAAAAAAAAAAGACTCGTGTTCTAATACGACACAAAACGCCGGGGAAGACACAACCCATAACGGGACACCGGCTCAAGAACCACCACTTTGTCCTCACCTTCACCAGTGTCGGGGTGGACGTGGACCTGAGAATTCTGTCCCAGAAGAGACGTGTGACAAGAGACGAGTGTTCTACCTTCTCGATCTCTCTTTGAAGGTCGGTGGTTCTGGTGGCACCTCTTCACACTTCCCGACCCGCCTGCCTCGTCCGTTGGGCTCAGGGAGTCGCCGACACGCCTCGTCTGCGGACAGGGGTGCCTGCCGAGGGAGCCTCGACACGTCTCTCTGTCTCTGTCTGCGAGACCCAGCAAGGACGTAGGCACATCCTGTGTCTGATCCTGAGGTTCGGGATAAGAACACAAACTTCACTTACGTCCGACCGACAAGGACGTTGAGTGTGACAGTTTCACTTTCAGCGAGTCAACACAGACCGAGAGACGTTGGGGGACCTGACATCGGGTGGTCCGAGGAGACAGGCACCCTCAGAGGTCCGTTCTTACGACCTCACCCAACGGTAAAGGAGGAGGTGCCCGAGAAGGATTGGGTCCCTTGTTTGGAACCAGACGGATGTAACCTCCGTCTTATAGTAGACTCGGTGGTCCTTTCGGGGGCTCCTGTCTTAATTAAAGTCGGTTTGTCACACGTCCAAAACTCCCGTTCCCATCTATAGATTCAGTCGAAAATATAGAGAAAACAGAGTTTCCTAGACGAGTAAAATAGCCTTTTAGTAACGATTAAAATAAAAGACAAAACATATTAGGAAATAAAATTTTTTCTGACAAACGGTGAGTCTCCAACCCGCGTTAGGTCCCGATATAAACAGAAGTTACATTGATCGAAGGACGGCGTGGAGATGGACGACTTCCGGACGATTTCATCCCTCTAGTGGTAGGACCGTCAGTACACACACGGGGAGCCTCTGTGGGAGGTCTCTGGTCTTCAGTCGGACCGTACGCGTCGGACTCACAGAGTGAGGGTCCGTAGTGACGATTGGACTTTGATGTCATTCTGTCCGGTGAAGTCGAAGTTCGGGGAGGGGGTTCAAGGTCCTGGGGCCCTCTGCCACTACCCACTTTCTGAGAAGGGTCTGTGCCGTGACGTGCCCGGCAGACGCGTCTTCTCTTTGACAGAGTGAGAGTACGCGGTACACACAGTCGAAGTCAGGTATAAACCTTCGGGGCTAAGAGGTGTCCTACCACAATCGTCCACCGAGAAACCCTCTCCAGATCCCTAGCAACTCCAGTGTTCCCATCCCAGGGGTACTACTCTAATCACAGGAACATTCTTTTCTGGAACATTCCTCTAGGTTGGTCAGGTAGGATTTCCTTTAGTCAGGACTTACAAGTAACCTTCCTGACTACAACTTCGACTTTGAGGTCAGGAAACCGGTGACCTACACTTCTCGACTGAGTGAACTTTTCTGGGACTACGACCCTTTCTAACTTCCACCCTCCTCTTCCCCTGCTGTCTCCTACTCTACCCACCTACCGTAGTGGCTGAGCTACCTGTACTCAAACTCGTTGGAGGGTCTCTACCACTTCCTGTCCCTTCGGACCACACGACGTCAGGTGCCCCAGTGTCTCTCAGCCTGTGCTGACTCGCTGACTTCTTTTCACTTATTACCGAGGCACAGGAGAGAAGAGAAACACACACCCACGACTCACGACTCAAGAGTCGGGTCCTGTAGAGCCTCTTCTACATCTCTTTGAATGTTTCTTTCATAGGGGTGGGGCGTGGGGCCGGGGACGACAAAAGAGGTCGCTGGGCTGTCGGGGAAACTTTACAGGGTAGGTTTGACTCCGAAGGGAAAGGAGGAGGTGGTGGGAGAGGGTGGTCCGTGTGTCGAAGGGACTAAGAGCTCTAGATTCACGACGGGCTAGGTTCTGAGGCCGGTAGTCGGACGGAAACACCGTCTGGAACGCGAAACTGATCACGGCAAGTCGTTGTCGGACCTCTCAGATGTCCTGCGTACAAAGCCCAGCTTGCCGTTACCGTCCCAAAACAAAGGGAGTATTGCTTACTTAAGAGGGGGAGCTAAGGCTCCTTGCCTCCAGAATTTCCTCTGTCACCGCGCACGACCCGGCAGCGCCCGACGGACTTCCACCGGCCGCCTCCCCGACCGGGGGCCGCTTCGTACGCCCGGTTTCCCTTCCCCCCGCGGACACACACCTCCCCTCGCGCGACCCGACGGAGGGCGATTACCGCTGCGCTCACCGTAAATACCCGGATTAAATGTCTCGTGAGGATCCTCACCCCAGCCCCATTTAGTAGAGCTATAGTTCTAAATACAGAGCACCCGGTTCCTGATTAAAGGTATTCCGTGAATGGTTTACGTAGAACAGGGGCTCCGACACTACTCACCCGCGGGCCGCCGGGGACTGGGGCGCCGGGGAGGGGCGCGACCGGCTCAGGGGCAGCCACGGAAGAGAGGAGACGGGAGGGAAGGGAGGAGAGAGAGCGACAGAGGGGCGGCGAGGGAAGAGAGAGGTGATAGGCACAGACAGACGAGACATCAGCCGCAGAGGTCGGCAGGGAATGCACACGTCCGACTCACCGAAGGCAGGACAGGCCGAGAGACGCGGGGCACCCGACATCGGGGCGGCCCGAGGAGACAGGCACCCCGAGAGGCCCGTTCTTCCGAGCTCACCCGACGGTGCGGCGGAGGTCCCGTGGATCCTCGGCTTGGCCGCAGAGCCCGCAGAGGGCGGAGCAGTCCGCGGTCCGCCCGAGAACTGGTGATCGCGACGGACCCCCCGGGAGGTCGTCTACGCGGACGGCGGACGGTGGATGGATCGACACGCGCGTGAAGAGAGGTCGAGAGGCCGAGACGTGACGCGGTGCATAGACGCCTCGACGGAGACCCGGACAGGAGACAGACCGGGGGGACGGGGAGGGAGAGCGGAGAGAGACTTTGAGAGACAGGTGGGTGGGCCCGGGTACATAAGAGATCAGTCGGACGGTAGGTCGATAGCTAGGTGGGCAAATGAGGGACGGAGGAGAGGAAGGGAGGGACGCAAGAGAGAGACATGGACACAGGTAGACCAGACAGCAGACAGAGCGCAGGTCACATAGACGGTAGACAGACAGGTGGGTGAGTAGAGATGGAGGACAGGAAGGCAGAGAGACAAGGGAGAGACGTAGATAGAAAGATAGAGGTAGACAAGGTATTAGATAGGTAGGAAATATAGATGGTAGACAGACAGGTGGGTGAGTAGAGACGGAGGACAGGAAGGCAGAGAGACAAGGGAGAGACGTAGATAGAAAGATAGAGGTAGACAAGGTATTAGATAGGTAGGAAATATAGATGGCAGACAGACAGGTGGGTGAGTAGAGATGGGGGACAGGAAGGCGGGCAGACAGGAGAGAGACATAGACAGACAGACGGACACAGGTAGGTAAGATGTCGGACAGACAGTGGGTCATATAGACCGTCGACAGACAGGTAGGTGCAGAGAGAGAGGAGAGGAAGGGAGCGAGACAGGAGAGAGACATAGATAGATAGATGGATGCAGGTAGACAAGATAACAGACAGAGAGTGGGTCATATAGACGGTAGACAGACAGGTAGGCGATCAGAGAGAGAGGAGAGAAAGGGAGGGAGAGACGGAGAAGGAAGGAGGGGAGGGAGGAACTTCGGTTAGCGTCTTAGGCTGCTCGTAGGGTCCCGAGTGCTCGCCCTGTGTGTGTACACGGAGAAAGAGAAGCCCGAACACCCGTGACCGAAGGAGACCCGGGACGTCCTGAGGGCCCCTTAGACTACGGGTGCACCTCGTCGTCCCTGTGGGTTCCCTCCCCGTCTCCGACGGGACCCGGTCCAGGGTTGGTAGACTAGAGTGGTCGGGCTCCCGTGGAGTTCTTTGTCCCCCCGCCCCCCTCAGGAGTGACTGCAAGTGTCGCTGTAGTCTCCCTTGTCTTCCCCTCCTACACCGCCTTATCGTGTACAAAGACTTTGCCCGACATGAGTGGTACGACTCTGGAGTCCGTACTGGCCGTCCCTGTGACGGGGTGGACCTTGACTTAAAATAGACCCCCTCTTTGTCTCAAGACAGACACTCTCGACCTGGTCTTTCTTCCGACTCGCGACTTCTTACATACGAAAGTTTCTCAGTGAGACCTCTTCTAAGAACTCTTAGGGACCCTGACGTTCCTCTAGTTTGGTCAGGTAGGATTTCCTTTAGTCACGACTTATGAGTAACGTTCCTGACTACGACTTCGACTTCGAGGTCAGGAAACCGGTGGACTAACCTTCTCGACTGAGTGACCTTTTCGGGACTACGACCATTTCTAACTTCCGCCCTTCTCTTCCCCTACTGTCTCCTACTCTACCAACCTACCGTAGTGGCTGAGCTACCTGTACTCAAACTCGTTCGAGGCCGTCAACCACTACCTGTCCCTCCGGACCGCACGACGACCGGTGCACAGTCATCCTGTGTCAACTCGCTGACTTGTCGGTGGACAGTCTACCTCCTGCTCCTGGGTCCTCCTACCGACCTCTGCCTCGCGCGTCCTCGACGTGATAAAGGTCACCCTAAAAAGAAACCGGCCGGAGGAGGTGGGGTAAGTCGCGGAGATCACCAAAATAGGTCGAAAACAAAGTATTCTACAACCAAGGGTGAGGAATGACTTCTGGTTTCACCTCATAAAATTCCTGTGTGGTTCGACTCCTCGACAAGATTTACGGCCAACTCCTCCTCTAACCCAACCGTCGCGGCTCGAGGTTCACCAATTCATACTTAAGGGTCCCTTTGAGTTTTACTCTTTGTCTCTACCACCACCTCTCTTGTGGCGGGTCTGACCTTCGAGCAGAATACGCTCGCCCGTGCATTTCGGAGTCGCCTTTGGAGATTGAAGCTTGAGACGTCCCCTTAACCTTTAGAGGATACTTCTTTCCGGAACGAATGGATACCGATTCCTTTTGTCCCGCCAACCACTGAAGTGTGCACACGAAATTTTGATATATACCTGAGTACCTTTTTACGTGAAAATTCTTCGAAAGACCACCAGGAGTCTGACGAACAGGACTTTGCTCGTTAATATAATTCTTAGGTTGGAATGGCTTTAACGAGTAGACGGAAGGTCGAGGAGAGAGACCGTTCACATCTACCTGACACTAACTAGGCTACGCTACCACACACGCTCCGTATCAGTAAATACGGGACAGAAATGGGGGAAGAAAATTGCGAAAAGGGGTGGAACCGATTCCGTTCACCTTTTAGTCTCATTTTGCAGAAGACGACACACGAAAGGCTCACCTGGGGCTCTTGAACTACTTCAAACAGTATGTGGTTTCTAAAGATTAGACTGAAGGGTGTAGTTGAACAAGAGAGGGATTTTTCGGTTTAGTACGACAGTCGCAAGATCCTTTAAAGTCCTTTTTCCAATTCGACTTAACCGAAACTCATAGCCGCTATACCCGAACGGCGTACCGCGATCACCATTTCCTGGGCGGACAGTTACGTCTGCACCCAAGCTAGGGACCCACCCCTTCTAGGGGACCTCCTCCCGTACCGTTGGGTGAGGTCATAAGAACGGACCTCTGAGGGGACCTGTCTCCTCGGACCACCCGATGTCAGGTACCCCAGTGTTTCTCAGCCTGTACTGACTCGCTGACTCTAACGTGTGCACCTTTGAGAGAAGTACCAAGCATCTACCACAGAAGAGCGAGACAGGAACGGACCACCTTTCCAGTTCCATCGAGGGACCCCAGAGAGAGTATTCCCGTGATTAGGGGAAGTACCCCCGACGTGGGTGTCCTGAAGTACTGGAGGGTTTCGGGGGTGGACGATTGTAGTAGTGGAACCTCCGACTTCGCAGTTGTGTTGTAAAACCCCTCCTGTATCTATAAGTTAGGTATTGTCACTTCTTTAAAAAGTTTTATAAGTGGAAGTAACGAACCTTGTGTGTGGCATAAAAGAGTTGGATTACTATTGTACCGACATTTTATCTGATCACTGAACTTTTCTTTCCCGAAAAAAAAACATTTTTTTTTTTTTTTTTAGGTGGGACGTAATGTACGGGTAAACAAAAGATTTTCTGTAAAACTAAAGTCTTTACAATTCTATGTCTCTCACGAACTCTCAATTCCTGTGTCGTACCACACTCACGCACGTACACACACACACACACTCAACAAGTCATCATAGGGTGAGAAACGCTGGGGTACCTGACACCGGACGGTCCGAAGACAGGTACCCTAAGAGGTCCGTTCTTATGACCCCACCCAACGGTACGGGAGGAGGTCCCCCGGAAGGGGTGGGTCCCTGGCTTGGGTCCAGGGGACCGCCTGAGAAGTGGCAGACTACAGATTCCCTTTCGGTCGACTTTGGACACTGTGCCACACGCGGAAGCATTCTGCACAGGAAAGATATGCCAACCTATCACCCTGCACCAACGCGACTTATCATACACTAAATACAAGGAAGACGTCCGACCGCACCCCCTCTCTTCTCACACCTCCACGCCTTAAACCTGACCTTAAACTATTTTCCCACAGTAGAACGTGCCAGAGAAGTCGCTCCCCTCCCGCGCTCCGACCACTCAGTGGCACGGCTGACGTGCGGCTGCAGAAAGGGGTAGTGTCAGGGTAAATAATTTAATGCCACCGCTCACTTCGAGTGTCCTTATTTCCTAGTAAAAAATACGACAAATGTGTAATGCCCCGGAGGCCCCTGATGAATGCACCCCAATATTTGCGTAGTCCGAGCCGCAGATTGGAGCGTACTAACGCCACAAAGACTCGTCTGCCCCTAATTAACTAAAGATTACCTTATACGTCCCTCGAAGTCGCCCCTCGGTACGACCCGTGTGCAGAGACTCGCGCCCCTCTGGTACAACGTGTGTAGTCCTTTAATTTAGTTTGTGCGGGGAGGATGTTTAGTAGGGTAAGAAACAAAAATGTCGTTTTTGGTACCGGTTCCCCCCACCCACCCCCTACCCCCCTAGGAACCCTGAGTCGAGAAAGTACCCAATTTTGTGCACAGGAACACAGATTTTTGTACGAGTCTTTAAAGTAATAAAAAGTACGTTTCAAGTTTCGTGTACCAGAAAGAAAGGACTGGTGAACGGGTCAGGGGTAGAGAAACTCTCTCTGTTCGAAGTAGATTTAATAAAGTAGGCTGACTCCTGACAGCAACTATTGAAAAAACTATAAAGACAGAACGCATAAGGAAACCTTTTCCACATACCTAAGTAATGTATAAACTTACATGACAGAGATCTAATAGTCTATTTCAGTTCGTACATGGACGACTATTAGAAAATTCAACTGGATAGAAATATACATCTTTGTAGAGGATTGCTATCTGAAGGGACCACCGAGTCTACCATTTCTTAGACGGGCTTTACGCCCTCTGAACCCATTCTGTAGATCTAGCCATTCTAGGGGACCTCTTCTCTTGCCACTGGGTGAGGTCATTAGAACAGACCTCTTAAGGTACCTGTCTCCTTGGACCGACGTCAGGTACCCCAACGTTTCTCAGTCTACTGACTCGTCAATTGTGAGTGAGTCTTTAAAGATCCATCCAATAGGTCAACGACCGGGAGGGACCACCGAGTCTACCATTTCTTAGACGGACTCCACGTTTTCCGGACCCAAACTCGGGAGTCAGTCCTACCAGGGAACCTCTTCCTTTGTCGTCGGGTGAGGTCATAAGGCCTCTCAGGGTACCTGTCTCCTCGGACCACCCGACGTCCGGTACCCCAGTGTGAGTCACTGGCTCTGTGTGTATAGGTTACCAAGAAGAGAGTGTGGTCATCCATTAAAATGCCAATGCTTGACGACTTTGAAAAGTTATCGATAGTGTACCCTTTTCTCCTAAGTCAAATAAAACGGCAGAACCTCAAACGATCACCAGGTTTCACCCACTACTCCTACGGGGGGCCAGTGTCTCGACCACTGCAGGTAGACAGGAAGACGGTTCCGAAAGCTACCCGTGGTCAGAACAGTTCTGTGACTACACATGTAGGGACCGACACCGGAGGGACGAGGGGACGTTACGACGCCCGTGCGCACGGGCTCACAAGCCACCACAGGCTGAGAAACACCGGGGTACCTGACGTCGGGCGGTCCGAGGAGACAGGTGCGCTAAGAGGTCCGTTCTTGTGACCTCACCCGGCGGTACCGGAGGAGGCCCCCTAGAAGGCTGGGTCCCTAGTTTGGCCTCAGAGGACGTCAGAGGGAGGACTCGGTCGTCCCTCCGGGGGTGTCAATGGTAAGTCGACCTCAATTAAGACCTCAATTAAGGTCAACGGAACGACTTAAAGGTAAAACTTAGAAGACGAAGACCCTTGCAGTAACTTAAGAAAGTTAATACGTATGGAACACGTTGGAGAGTCAAACCCTTTACTGGTTATAAGGGACTGCAAAGGCAAAGATCCGTGGTCACTTTCGATACCGATTTGTTAAGCCATTACTAGTGAAATAAACACCACTCGATTTTCTCTTTATGAAGACCGTCTACCTAATATAAAGGGAGTTTTATGAGTACCCGAATTTTGACTTCCTCTTGTGAAAAAAAAAAAAAAACCTTTTTTTTTTTAACGTGAAACGGTCCTGGTTTTACAAACTTTTTTTTTATCACCAACGATATGTATATATATATACAAAAAAACGGTTTAGGGTGTGTAGTGGGTCACAGCGGAACGGAGCCCCGGTCCAGACTCACAAAGACCGATTGCATTACCTGGTGCAAAAGTGTACAGTCAACACCTTACAGACGAGGGAAGAGTGTCCCTTTATTGGGAGACTTTAGGGTGACGAATTCCGAAACAGACCCGAAGGGTCCACCGTGGTCACCATTTCTGGGGCGGACGGACTGCGTCTACATCTCTGTGCCCAAGCTAGGGACCCAACCCTTCTAGGGGACCTCCTCCCTTACCGTTGGGTGAGGTCATAGGCAGGGACCTCTTAGGGTACCCGTCTCCTCGGACTACCCGATGTCAAGTACCCTAACGTGTCTCAGCCTATACTGAATCGTACGTTCCGAAAGACGGAAAATTCTAAACGTCACTCAAAACGTCCGTCCGTTCTTCCCATTCCTGGTGTAGGCCCGTAGATCGACTCTAGAGCGAGAGCGCCCAGCTACTGCAGTGGGTGCAACTGCCTACAGTCCGCCGGCGGTACTACTGGATCCCTTGAGTGCTCCCCTGCTTCGCCCCTTTTGTGCAACAATGGGGGATTACCTCTTCCTTTACCGTTACGTGAGGGCATGACATCGGACCTTTCGGAGTACCTGTCTCCTCGGGCCACCCGCTGTCGGACACCCCAGCGCTTCTCAACCTGTGCTGACTCGCTGAAGCGAAAGAAAAGTGATTACCTCAGCGTTAGACTTTTGTGCCGACTACTCAGACACTTACAGACCGTGGTAGAACGATAAACTCTGCCTTAGAGTCTACACCTTCGTTTGTTTTGTTGGGGTTTACCTTTGGAAAGAATGGACTGGGGTCGCTCTACTAACTAACTTTGACTTACACCTAGTGCAACCTTTTTCAGAGTGAGTACTAAGACACTAAAATTCTGCGGACTATCCTAAACCCCGCCCAGAACAGGGTAGTGACAGTATAATGTAAAAAGAGAAGTGCGGCGTTTGCGAAAGGTTCGTCAACCGAAGAAAACCGGTTTCCCTGCCCTGGTGATTTATAAAACTGACTTTAAATTACAATAAACCTTTAAACGACTTAACATAGAAATAAGGGGGGCAACCTCCACGTCCCTCAACGGTCCTGCAGTGTCAATCACCAGACCTCGTAGAAAAGACGTCACTAAAAAAAAAAAGAAGAAGTAAGGTCCTTGCGAAGAAAGACCCTTCCCTAACCACATTCGTCGGTTGCAATAGAAAATAAAGAAACATTTCTGCACAAAGTGTACACCTGGCAAAGATTTCACCAATGACTTAAACAACGTTGCACCAACCAACCAATCGACGACTCAACACAGGCTGAGATACGGTGGGGTACCTGACATCTGGCGGTCCGAAGAGACAGGTACCCTGGGAGGTCCGACCTTACGACCTCACCCAACGGTACTGACAGACGGTCCCCCTAGAAGGGCTGGGCCCCTGACTTGGACCCAGAGGACGGAACCATCCACCTAAGGAAAGGTACCTCGGGGGACCCTTCGTGGAGACAGACCAAGATTTTTTAAGGTAGTGGGACTTTCCTCTGGGACAGGGGCCCTCGTCAGTGAGGAGAACGGAGAAAGGGGGTCTGGGACTGTTGGCGACGAGACGAAAGACACAGGTACCTAAACGGACAAGACCTCCAAAGGATCGGTACCCGAGTGTGTGGCACACAGGAAGGCGTAGACGAAGACAGCGACTCGCAACACACGAGTCGCAGGTAGGTGCAACGTCGGACGTAGTCTCGCAGTGAGGAGAAGCACCGACACTTCGAGGTGAGGAAAAGTACCGACGTATCATAAGGTGGTGTGCACACCGGGAGTAAGTGGACAACTAACGTAACCCAACCAGCTGGAGAACAATAGTGGAGAAGGTCGGTGACATCTCGTTCTTTCCGCCCCCGCCCCGTGGACCTCTTTTAAGTTCCTACGAATACGGACTGGGCAACCTCACTTCATTCGTAATCAACGAGTCAGCACAGGCTGAGAAACGTTGGGGTGTCTGATGTCGGGAAGTCCGCGGAGACAGGCACCCTAAGACGTCCGTTCTTATGACCTCACCCAACGGTAAAGGAGGAGGGCCCCTAGAAGAAGGTCCCTAACTTGTGGTGGTTGTGTCTTCCGTCTAAGAAATGGCAGACTCGGTGGTCCCTTCGCGTAACCTCCTCCGACAAACCGGCACCTTTTGGGTCCCGCTACTCTGTAGAGTCCGTGTAAGACGGGGTAGCCAAAGGGAAATCTAGGCGTTTGCAGGTACACTGTACTCCCGAGTGCGAAAGTTGAGCCAAACTCGGCCGGGAAGAGTACAGATTGGTCGTGTCCCACCGTCCAAGGTGCGCTGCGAGCCTGTCGCTCTGTGGGGAAGGACACCCGTCCGTCTGTGGGGAAGGGCACCCGTCCAGAGGTCACGTCTGGGTAGTGGGGTTTGGCGTCTTTCAGACTTACCTGTTTTAGACTACTTCAAAGACCAACCCGCCCCTCCCCACCCCACCAGTGGCTCTGGGTACAAAGTTTTGGTGTCAGGCCCTCAGTCAGACTGAATAAAACGTTTTGCCTGGAGACAGAGGAACACCGGAAGATTACTTAGTCTACCGTAAGCCCCACACACACACAGACACACACAGACTGTACGTAAGGCCGGTGCTCTGGGGCGAACGTATGACTTTGGGTGGAGAGCCCCCTGCCTCCTTGAGCGCAGACACCCCTGTAGCTCCCGGCGGGGCCGACCCACTCTATGTTTCCTCTTCTTTTTTTATTTTGCATTGCGCCCATTGTCGAGCTCAACTAGTGGTGGTAGCGGGGAACAAAACTTTACTAATATAAAGACCCCTTAAAGTCGGGCAATGTACTTTTCCTCCTACCACCTAGGTCCCTCGAAACTATCAGTCCAATACGATTATTGTCCCCGAGTACGTTTTACGTATTCCACTCAGAACGATTCCTCTGTAGCGACTATTAATGAGGTACACGGAGTAAGGCTCGCCTGAGCATTTCTGGGGAAGTGCAGCATCGGATTAATGAATATCTGTCAACTCGCGTTTTAATGAAAGTAGACGACCCGGCACAACCAGCCTCTCTCTCTCTCGACCCTCCGACCCTGCCCGTGGAAAGGTGTGTCGACCAGGGGTTGTCTCCTTACGTCGGACACAACACACCGGGACTAACGTTTCACGCAAAGACCTATTAATCTAGATAATTTCTGTCTGTCCTGTGGCCGAGGTGCGACGTTCACTTCTTTTATGATTATTACCGTACATCTGATTTACTGTTTCTCCGGGACCACCGGACCTGGGCTCAGGGACGCAGTGCCTACCCAGACGTCGGGACCCGTCTACTGGCTCCGCGACGTAAGGTCCGCTCCGCGCCTGGAAAGGGACTCGGGGGCCGGCCGTCCCTGAGGTCGGCGGACGAGACCTGCAGGCCAAACTGGGACAACCGACCAAGTAAGGCCCTCGCCCGCAGAATCACTACGCAAACGGTAGACAACTTGCCGAAGGGGAAGTTCACCGACTCCGTCACAGGTGCACCCTCCGAGGATGGACCCCCTAATCCCAGACGTCCAAGTCTGCCAGGAGAGACCCTCCGCTCCCGTCGTTCCCGGCAAGGACCCACAAGGACCAAGTAACTTAGTTTAGGAGCGCCGGTCACCCGTCAGTACGGGTTGTGTGCCGACTCCGTTCCCCCACTTCGGCCTCGTTGTCTGCGTGGTTAACACGACACGTCTCCAGATGTCCGAGTCAACCACAACACTGAAAGGTCCCCACGTCCCGCGTACCGAGACCCTCCCCCACTGGTGCGCAAATTCCAACAACAAGAACAAGTCAACGAGCCAGTACAGGTAGAGAGACTCTGAGGTATCTGACGTCGTGTGGTCCGAAGGGACAGGAAGTAGTAGAAGGCCTCGAACGAGTTTGAGTGTACGTAACTCAATCACTACGGTAGGTTGGAAGAGTAGAAGACAACAGGGCAAGAGGGTCGTAGTTAGAAAGGGTCGTCGTCCCAGAAAACGTCACTCACTTGAGAAGCGTAGTCCACCGGTTTCCTAACCTCGAAGTCGAAGTCGTTGTCAGGAAGGTCACTTATAAGTCTTGACTAAAGGAAATCCTACCTGACCAACCTATAGGAACGACAAGTTCCCTGAGAGTTTCTCAAAAGAGGTTGTAGTGTCGAGTTTTCGTAGTTTAGAAACCACGAGTCCTAAGAAATGCTAGGTTCAGACTGTAGGTAGGTACTGATTACCTTTTAGGTGTCGAAACTCCAACTCTAGGAAGGCAGACTTACGACCCCACCCACTATAGTAGTGTCGGACCGCACGCGTAGACAGGAAGCCCCGGAACCCCTCCCGAGGTGCAGTAGACCTGTATTAGGACAAGGGAGGAAGGGGACCGAGGAGGGACCAGAAACCAGGACGGGACCAGGGCAAAAGTCACAGTCTGCGATTCCACACAGACCAAGAAACCCTAGGGTCCCTGACATCGGACGGCCCGAAGAGACAGATATCCTACGAGGTCCGTGCTTATGACCTCACCCATCGGAAAGGGAAGAGGTCCCCTAGAAGGGCGGGGTCCCTAACTTGGACCCAGAGAATATAGAAGACGTAATCGTCCGTCCAAGAACATAGTGATTGCGGTGGGTGCTTCGGGCATAGATAGGGTGACTGACCACGGTACATCCGGAAACCACGAGTGGCTCCCTTGTTCTTCCCTGTCCTTTACACCTTCCTTAGAGGGTGCTACCCGAATTTTTTTTTCGTAGAAAGACAACGGTACCCCCGGCCCGAGGGTGCTCGTCCTAGGAGTCCCGACGAGACAGCGGGCCGAAGGGAAGGGGAGGACGAACTTTGTGCACGTCTAAAACTCGGAACTTTGTTTGTCTACGTCCTCCCCCTCACGGCCGCGCCCGCCCCGGAACGTGCCGACACACGTGCCGACACACGTGCCGACACGCGTGCGACTGCGGAGACGGACGGATGGTCCCCGAGGTAACTAGCGATTATTAAATTAGGAGCATTGTCTGACCTCTTCGGGTAATAGGGCCTGAGCAACGCGCTAGCTATATAAAACGTTTTATTTCTCAGATAACCCACACGTCATTATTTCGTTTTCGTTCGTCTGGGAGACCCAAATTAAATCACGAAGGGGCGGGGGGGGGCGGCTGGAGGACTTCATCGTTAACGATACAGCGAAGTCAGAACAGGCTGAGACACGCTGGGGTGCCTGACAGCGGGTGCTCCGAGGAGACAGGTGCCCTGAGAGGCCCGTTCTTGTGACCCCACCCAACGGTACGGGAGGAGGTCCGCTAGAAGGGGTCGGTCCGTCACTTGGACACAGAGGAAATAACATCCGTCTGAGAAATGGCAGACTCGGTGGTCCCTTCGGGTCTCTATCCCTACGGGACCTTCAAAGACCCGGACGGTCTGAACCTGTCACAGGAACCAACTTCTCGTAAGAGGAGTTTTTAAGTACAAGTGGACTTTGGAGTCTTACCCCGGAATAAAGTTTGACCCAGAGACGTCTGCACTACCTCAGGCTCTACTCCAGGAGGACCTACCCCCACCGGGATTTGGGTCCCTGTCTCAGGAATATTCTGTGCCTTCTCCTCTCTGTCCCCGCGTCTCCTCTTCGGTGCACCTCTGCCTCCGCCTCTGCCCTCCCTCCGACGGTGGTCGGGTTCCTACCTGCGGACCTCGGGGGTCTTCGGCCTTCTCCACCCCTCCTGGGAGGGGACCTCTGAGACCTGCCTCGAGCCGGGACCCTGGGGAACTACAGTCTACAGTCTAAAGTTAGTCGCACGTCTGATTTTCAAGTTCCGGTCACATCCAATCGTAGGTGGGTGACCAGTCGAGTCCTGTTTCTCCCCAGACCGGACCGGATTGATTCCTACGTAAAGGGGTCTACTCTACCAATCTATTGTAGTGACTGAGCTACTTGTACCCGAACTCATTTGGGGCCCTCAACCACTACCTGTCCCTCCGGACCGCACGACGTCACGTACCCCACCGTTTGTCGACCTGTGTTTGCTCGCCGGCTTGTCGTTGTTACTTATCTCCGAAAACATGGTCAGAAGAAGAGAGTCCCTGTTTGTGGTTTCTTACCTTATCGAGCTTGTATCCCAACAACGTGTAACTCGAAAAAATTCTTTGAGGGTTCCACACAAGTTCTCACCGACAAGGTGACTTGAAACCTGCTCCCTAAGGTAAAAGAAGGGTTTAGGTCTTTCTTACCACTACCTTTTACCGCTCAGGAAAAATTTCAAAATGGAAGCTTTTCTGGACCTCCAGTCGAACGCCATGTGACCCACCAGGGCACTCAGTCGCACAGGACCCGTGTTTACGGGTGAGTTCACTACCTTAGACAAAAGTACGTAAACGAAAAAAACCCCCCTTTTTTTACACAGAAAGACTCTACGTTTACAATCTTGTCAGGACATGACTGACACTCTTCCTTTGTGGGAATTTTTTTTTTTTAGTTGACCTAAAAAAAAATACCGTCAAAATCGAAGTGTCGCTTTCATTCCCCTTCCACGTCTCTAATTCTCCCTAGCGAAGTCTTTGGTTGTGTTGTAACATGTCGTTCATGGGAGGTTAATTTATTTATTTCTTTATGTAAAAGTTTCTCCCTTTGAAACATGGTTAGTAGGAAGGGTAGAAGTCGAGATGTCAGGTCCGGTCGTGTCCCAAAGAGTACTGTAAAATATACGCCAGCAATCTCAGATTTTAATTGGTCCGAGTTAATCCCGACGGGGTGCCCCGCCGGGTCCTTACGTAGTAATAAATAGTAGTCACCTAAGTAGTACTTTGTCCCAGTCGACGTCATAAAAATCGAGTCTTGTGGCTCTGTCTTGTATTACACTAGCATATACAGTATTTCTATTATATATTGAGGGTCTAAGTCCAACGAATCCTATTTTTACTCCAGAAATACTTGGTCCTTTCAACCCCCTCCGTAATTAAATAAAGTCCTCTTTATCCGTACAAAAGAAAATTTAACTATTTGTAAACAACTTTAGAATGGGACTCGCCTACTCCCGACCCTCTTAAGGAATTGCCTTCTATACCGGTTCCCAACCCAGTCCCCACCCTATCCCACAGCCTAGTCTCTGTCTCAAACCTTCACCACCTGTCCACCGGTGTCGGGTCGTTATCTACACTAGACACACAGACACACACAGACACACCCACCCACCCACAACGTTTCAGTTCCAAGTCGTTTGGTGTCGGGACCCGGTTAGGCCGGGGGACGAATTATAAAAGTTATTTCAAAATAATCGTGTGTTGGCACAGGTAAATAAATATACACCGGACAATCACGAAAGGACGAAGTAGGGTACCTACTCATCGACATTGTCTGAGACGAGTAAGTACAGGCTGAGAAACGTTGGGGTACCTGACGTTGGGGTCCGAGGAGACAGGTACCCTAAGAGGTCCGTTCTTATGACCTCACCCCACGGTAAAGGAAAAGGTCACCTAGAAGGTCTGAGTCCCTAGTCTGCGTGTAGAGACCTCAGAGGACGTGACCGTCCACCTAAGAAATGACGATGACGATGGACCTTTCAGGTATTGTCTGAGACGTATCAACCTTTATGACGGGTAGGTCGAAAAATGGATAGTCAGGATTCCTTTAGTTGGGATTTATCAGTAACCTTCCTGACTGCCACTTCGACTTCGAGGTTACGAAACCGGTGGACTACCCTTCTCGCTGAGGGACCTTTTCTGGGACTACGACCCTTTCTAACTTCCGCCCCCTCCTCTTCCCCTGCTGTCTCCTACTCTACCAACCTACCGTAGTGACTGAGTCCTCTGTACTCAAACTCGTTCGAGGCCCTCCACCACTTCCTGTCCCTTCGGACCACACGTCGTCAAGCACCCCAGTGTTTCTCAACCTGTCCTGTCACTGACTTGTTGTGGTGCGGAAAATCGGTCTTTCGAACGGGTTGTCACGGGTCGACTGAGCCCAATTAAGTAACAAATTTTTCCCTCGTAAAGGTCCGTCCCGTCACTTTTCCGAAACTTTACTTCCTCTGGATAACAAAGGGACAAGGAACCTTTGCACTCGATGTTACGTCGTAGAGAAAACGTCCTGTTTCCGAAGATCTTCCCTCCCACACAGAAGGACCCCCGGAAAAACACTACCACAGTTCGAACCTCGAGACCCGACTCCGAGACCGGGAGGACCTCCAACTGTCTTCTCGATTTGAGTAATCACTGAAGGCTCCTGTTCAGTGTCGGAGCTCCCCTGGGGTGGAGGGGTACCGGAGTAGAAGGTCTTTACGAGAACGGAAATTGAAGGGGCCACCGAGTCAGGCATTTCTTAGGAGGACGTTACGTCCTCTGCACCCAAACTAGGGACTCAGACCTTCTAGGGGACCTCTTCCCTTACCGTTGGGTGAGGTCATAAGAGCGAAACCTTTAGAGTCCCTGTCTTCTCGGACCGTCCGATGTCAGGTGCCCCAGTGTACTCGACCTGAGGTGACTGACTGTTTTGGTGGTGGGGGAGAAGACTACAAAAGGGGTAAAATTCTGGACCGACAAACAGAAACGTAACGTCTTAGCACCTTAGACAAACGTTTCAGACTTATGATTTGGGACATAGTCGATATTTGGGAATGGATTCACTGACCATTTATAAAAGAGGGTAATGCACCTAAACAAAAGTAAAAGTCCAAAAAAACCAACAACAATAAAAGTAAGAGAAATATCACAGGAAACTGCGTCTTTACAAAAATTTAAAATTACTTCAGGTTAAATAGATATAAAAGAAAACACCGAACACGCAAACCACAGTAGAAATTTACCAGAGGAAACTTTTAAGTCGACACTGTAGAGGTCTCTGACCCTTGTCTGAAAAGTCCCTGGGTCCTCTGTACTTCCCCGTCCCTGTGGGTAGAAACCCCTCTCCCACCCTGTCCTATCTCGTCCCCACAGACCAGTGGGGACTGCCCAGTCACACCCTCATCCTCGGCGACAGGACCCCCAGACTGGGAACACGTACATATCCAACGGTACCGACGGTGACTTGCCCCCACGGTGTCCGTTGCCAACTAGTTAGTCAGAAACTTCTTGGTAAGTATAGTTACTCAGATTAGGGTGGACTCCGACACTCTTTATTCTTTTTCTGTTCGTTTTACTTGGGCACCAGCTCACAGAAACGGTAGAACGGTCTGTTGAAACTGTGTCGCAGTCTAAATCGAGGTGCCTTTCCCAGTACTTTTGTCGCCAGACCCTTAAGGGTCCAACAAGTCCCCAATTCTGACACGAAGGTTCCGTCCCTTGCTCCGAAGCTGGGGACCAGGCCCTTGATTGTAAGGTGTAAGGTACACAAGTAACGAGTCGACACGGGTAGAGAAACACTGGGGCACCTCACGTCGGGTGGTCCGAGGAGACAGGTGCCCTAAGAGATCCGTTCTTATGACCTCACCCAACGGTACGGGAGGAGGTCCCATAGAAGGGTTGGGTCCCTAGCTTGGACCCAGAGGAAGTAACGTCCCGGCAAGAAATGGTAGACTCGGTGGTCCCTTCCGGTACGATACTCACTCCGATTTTTCTTTATTTACTTTAGTTCAGTGTAAGTGTGTAAAAGGTCCCCGCCGTCGTCTCTCTAGGACCGTCACCGGTCACTCATTTCGACCCCACGTGATTGAACCCACACAGAGTTCCTTCATCATCTTGAACGAGTCACGAATCAGCGAGTCAGCATAGACTGAGAACCACTGGGGTCCCTGACACCGGGCGGTCCGAGGAGACAGGTACCCTCAGAGGTCCGTTCTTATGACCTCACCCAACGGTAAGGGAAGAGGTCCCCTAGCAGGACTAGGTCCCTAGCTTGGACCCAGAGAATCCAGAGGACGGAACCTTCCGCTCAAGAAATGGTGCTCATTTCCTTCAGCGATATTTAGATAAATTCGATTAACATCTGAGCCGTCCTTAACGTGTGTTGGCACCTTCCTTCTCCGGGTTTCGTGCTTTCTTCGGTGACCCAACCCTGGTGACCAAAAGCGGAAACACCCTCTCTTAGCGTGTCTGTCAGGTTGCACCTGTAAGGGCGGTGTTCCGAGAAAAAGTGGTAGACGGAAAGTCTTGGACTTGACCCTGTGGCGAGACAAACGCTTACGTTCTGTCTTTTCAGCACCCAATAATTATTTGTCGTGTACCAGAGCGAGTCGGGGGAGGGGGCTGCCAACGGTGCGCCTTCAGAGGCCTCTGACGCCCGGACTGAACACGAGTGGATGAGTAGTAATAATACGTCTGCGGTAGCTCCACAAGGTCCGTAAAGGGCCCTGAGTCTCTGCGGCTGAAGGAATAAAGCTCAAATGGGAAAGTCGGGTACTTAGAAATTACTGCTGGGGAGAGCACCGTCTTTCGGGAGTGGATACTTATTCAGTATACATGTTTGCGTTGAAGGTTTCAGCACGCGCAGTTGAAAAAGGACAGAGAAAGAGCTGAGGAGGGGGTGGAGAGTTGATACTTTACACGGTAAGAAAAGTCCTTGTATTTTTCTTGTCAGAGCGGTGGCCAAGTCTCTGGCACTCGGCCCCCTGTATAGACCCATACACACAACCAGCGAAGCCAGCACAGAGACTGTGGGGCACCTGACACCGGGCGGCCCGAGGAGGCAGGCACCCTAGGAGGCCCGTTCCGGTGACCTCGCCCGACGGCACGGGAGGAGGTCCCCTAGAGGACTGGGTCCTTAGCTTGGGCTTAGATGAACCTGTTCACCCAAGAGTTGGTGATCGCGGGGGACCCTTCGGGCTTCACCTTGAACCACACAGTCCGCACATTCTCGAGAACTGTTCGACATGCGCCGGTGCCGCGAATACCACCTGTGTCGCAACAAGAAAAAAGCAAGTCGTAACACTTAGGGTCTTTTGTGGAAAAGGTAGGATAAGGAAAATTTTAGTTTAATGTTACACTGTAAGGTATTTTATGGAGAACACGTCGATTTCTTTGTGCTCTGACAGGGTCCGAACTGTTAATTCGGAGCTGTCACCTGCGTGGAAGAGACTATTTCAACTGCCGAAGTGAAAGTACAGGGCACCAAGGATATAAATAAATAAATAAATAAAAATTTCGGGGGAATAACTAATTATCGGAAGATGTAAAATTTTCAAAGAGAAAGAATACACCTCTCCCTCTTTTTTTTTAGTAAACGGAAAATTACCCCACAGTCCAAACAAAGGGTTTGGGAGATTTTCCAATAGTAACAATGTGTACCCGCTCTCGAAAGAAGTCTTAGTTACTTTTCGGACAAAGGTCCCGTTAAGTACCCGGCTGCCATTGGACCTTTTCAATTAAAACGGCAAAACGTTTCACCGCCACCCCCCCTTTGCACGGGACGCCAATTGCTAAAAGTGTACCTTCTTTCCCGAACGACCGAGGAGCGTGCATGATTTATTGGCGACCCGACAGGCCACTCGACCCGTGGAACCGTGGTGGTACCCCCAGTCTCGAGTGCCTGCACAGGTGAGGTTAATCCCTGTGGCATTTGGGTACCCGCTAGTTGAGGGGGGAGGTGGTGGTGGAGCCGGTCCGCGGGGTGCGGCTCCCCTTCGCCCACTCTCGACGAATACAAAACCAAGCTTCTACGACTCGTTCAAAACAAGGCACCGAGTGACACCTTCAGGACGGAGTCCCAACCACCCGTGCCAGGTACTGGGCGGTCGACCAGATTCGATTGTCACTCCCAAGGTAGGGACCCAGTCCTTGTAGGGGACCTCTCCCTTTACCGTGGGGTGAGGTCATAGGAACGGACCTGTTGGGGCACCTGCCTCCTCGGACCGCCCGACGTCAGGTGCCCCAGCGTTTCTCAGCCTGTCCTGACTCGCTGTCTGTGTGTGCGTCTACCTGTGACAGAATCGTCCAGCTGTAATTCTTCACGAAAGAACGGAAGAATATAAGTACCCCACTAGATGTAATGTATAAAGAAAGCGTGGTTGAGGCACACTAGAAACGAACCGATTTGAAAGTAGTTTTCTGATTACTTGTCTTTCAAATCTTTTGTCTAATTAGTGGTTTATTAACACAAGTCTCACACAGGTTCATATCTTTTGGTCCCGTAATCGTCTATTCTTGTATAAAGTTATAAATACTTCGTTAAAAAGATGTTAATTTCTCCAGACTTTATCCAAAAAAAAATAACAGCAGTAAGAAAACTTAGAATTAGGTATTTAACAATAGTTTAGTAATTTTCCTTTTACATATTGGGACTACACTTATAGAAGGGAAACTACTCGAACCACTATATCGTCAAGACGATCCAAAAACCTAGTGTAGACTCCTATTTATTTACGGTAATCTTGAAAGACTGAGTAATATTCAGACTTTTATCGGTCCTTTCCTCTCTCCGTTTACTTCCTACTTCGATAGGGCCTCTGCTTTGACCTGCTCAACAAGAACAACAAGTCAACGATTCAACACAGGCTGAGACGTTGGGGTACCTCATGTCGGGGGGTCCGAGGACACAGGTACCCTAAGAGGTCCGTTCTTGTGACCGACGACGACTCAGCGAGTCAGCACAGGCTGAGACACGCTGGGGTATCTGCCGTCGGGTGGTCCGAGGGGGTAGGGACCCTAAGAGGTCCGTTCTTGTGACCTCGCCCAACGGTAAAGGAAGAGGTTACGTACTCTCACTTTTCACTTTCACTTCAGCGAGTCAGCACAGACTGAGAATCGCTGGGGTACCTGACGTCGGGTGGTCCGAGGAGGTAGGTACCCTGAAAGGTCCGTTCGCATGACCTCACCCCACGGTGACGGAAGAGGCTTCTTCTGACCTCACCCATCGTTAAGGGAAGAGGTCCCCTCGAATGGTTTGGTCCCAAACTTGGGTCCAGAGAGTGTAACACCCGTCTAAGAAATGACACACTCGGTGGATCTATCTATATATTTACTCCCCGTCCATTTATTTAATCTGTCTACTGCCTATTTACTACTATGTATTCTGTTTACCATGTACTCACTAACTATATACACATCTACTATGGAATGTACATACCCATCTGACTAATACCACTCTATCGATCTATCGACCCACTTTCTACTTATTATCCAGTTCCCGAAGAGTCCACCACGAGTGCCATTTCTAGTACGACCGTTTGCGTCCTCTTCTTTCTCTGTACCTAAGCTAGGGACCCAGTCCTTCCCGGGGACCTCTTCCCGTACCGTTGGGTAGGTCATAAGAACGAACCTCTGAGGGCACCCGTCTTCTCGAACCACCCGACGTCAGGTACCTCAGCGGGTCTTCCTCTGTCCGCTATCTGTGTCCTCTTCATCTATCATCTATTTATCTCAAACAGTAGTCCTTACCTAAATGTGTCACGGTCTGCGACTCTTCACTGCACTAGACCGCAGCCGTTCGGTGTCTGGCCACTCTCGATCAACTACCACATTTAAAGTCGAATTCCCGCTTCCTTCTCGGTACTGGAACGAGTCGTACGTCCGTCTCTCCTCTGTCAGAGGGAAAGAGACGGAAGATCAAACTCAATGTGGGAGCCGACTAATCTGTTCCGGGTGGGTGGCACGCGCACACACGCACACTCCGCCCCTCCCGTTGGACGAAATCACTCAGGTCGGTAAGTGTTCGAGCAGAGAAGGCCTTTGTGGGAGGGTCTGTGTCGGTCTTTACATCTATGGACGGGGAGACGTGACGGGTCGCGACACTGTGACGGCACACGTCCCTGGGAGTGTGCGGGGTTGCAACCAGTCCGGGCAAACGAAGGACGAGTTAGAGGAGAACCCTCCCACCCCGAGGGAGGTTTGAGTTAGGTGCAAGAGAACCCCTTCAAAGTGGCCTAGAGACCAAATACTGCTGAGAGTGCCGGCAACACGAGTGCCGTGTGTCAAGGTTTCGCCCACGAGCCTCTGGTCTCTCCCCTTTGCGACTGACCCTTGCCAGACGTCGACCTGACGGAAGACACGGGACGATACGAGTCAGCGAGTCCGCACAGGCTGAGAGACGCTGCGACACCTGACGTCGGGCGGTCAGGAGACAGGGTGACCCCTGAGAGGTCCGGTTCTTAGGACCTCACCCACCGGTACGGGAAGAGGTCCCCTAGAAGGACTGGGTCCCTGGCTTGGACCCAGAGGACGTAATGTCCGTCTAAGAAATGGGTGACTCGGTGGTCCCCGTCGGGTCGGTGACCTAATTTCCTCGTTTGCGGTGTGTGTAGACGGAGGTCTTGATCCAAGGAAAGAAGGAGACTACGTGGTAGAGAGTCAACCATGACTCTGGATTTACTACCCCACGGCGACCGTTCGGAAACAGATTTTACGCGCACACTACGAGCCACGCTGCGAGGTCAGAGCAGCGTATTGCTGGGACCAAGACCTCCTGCACACACGCCTAGACCCTTCTGACAGAGTCCTCCCACCCATTAGTCCCCGCACACACAGTCCTCGGTTCACCAGGAGCACCACTACCTCGGAGGTCGGGCAACGCCTCACAGTCGTAGAGTAGGGCTGTCTGTGGTCACTACTCACTTCTACTTGGAGGGCGGGAAGTGGGTTGGGCCGGCCCGTACCCTCACTACATCCGAGGTTCTTAACGAGATTCACCGAGGATTCAGCACAGAGTCGTCCTCTTTGGACACCACAACAGCGGCCACTACCAAATTAACAAGTCAACACAGGTTGAGAAACGTTGGGGGACCTGGTGTCGGGTGGTCCGAGGAGACAGGTACCCTAAGAGGTCCACTCTTAAGACCTCACCCAACGGTAAAGGAGGAGGTCCCCTAGAAGGGTTGGGTCCCTAGTTTGAGCCCAGAGGACGGAACGTCCGTCTAAGAAATGGGTGTCTTGGTGGTCCATTAAGCAATGCACACACCTTAAGAACCTTCACGCCGGTTACACACGCCGTAGTGAGATACAGAACCAAACCCGGCGGAACTATTTTCAGACATCTAAACCACCCCCTACTCTTTGCTGTCTAAAGAAAGGGAGTGTCTGGACCTCAAACCTACAGACTCTAGGACCGCTCCCGTCTAAATCACAGATCAACTCCTGAGAGGAGGACCAAGTGTCTGTCATGGAAGAGAGATACAGGAGTGGGTGTCCGTCCCCGCTCCCTTGAAAGACCCGAGAGAATATTCCTGTGATTAAACGTCTACTGTGGTGGGAGTACCGTCTTTCGTTTCTCCTTGACTTCTCGGAGGACTACTTCCACTTACTTCTCTCACCTTTGCGACCGAAGTTTGAGTTGTAAGCTTTTGGTTTCTAGTACCGTAGACCAGGGTAGTGAAGTACCGTTTATCTACCCCTTTGTTACCTTTGTCACTCTCTGAAAAAAAAGAACCCGAGGTGTCAGTGACGCCTACCACTGACGTCGGTACTTTAATTTTCTACGAACAGAGAACCGTCTTTTCGAACTCTCCACTCCCACCCGTACACGTCTGACTCCTGGTGTGCAGACCTACACCAACGTCTATAGCCGCTCCCCCCTGGTAGACGGAGGTAGACAACGACAAGTCAGCAAGTTAGTACAGGGGTCTCGGCAGGGTAGTGGTGCAACCCTGAAGACCAACAACGACAAGTAACAACACAGGTTTAGAAACGGTGGGGTACCTAACGTCGTGCGGTCCGGAGGGACAGGTAGTGGTTGAGGGTCTCGAACGAGTTTGAGTACAGGCAACTCAGCCACTACGGTAGGTTGGTAGAGTAGGAGACAGCGGGGGAAGAGGAGGACGGGGGTTAGAAAGGGTCGTAGTCCCAGAAAAGGTTACTCAGTCAAGAAACGTAGTCACCGGTCTCCTAACCTCGAAGTCGAAGTCGTAGTCAGGAAGGTTACTTATAAGTCCCAACTGAAGGAAATCCTTCCTGACAAGACTAACCTTCACCGTACCTTCACGAAATTATTTACTGAGTCTTTCGCGGAATATTTACAATTATTCTTCCCCGAACCACTTACGGCATTGACACTCCAAACCTCCCTTTTTTCTTTCGTTGTTTGTCCCTACGTTCCGTAGACAAAGACCGCGTTTCTCCTTTCTCTCTGTCTCTCCCTTCCTCCAACCTTCCTAATAGGTTTCGTCTCGTCGTCCCTCTGCACCCCCACCGCACCCCTCCCGCCTCTCCGTCGTCCTTCTTTCCCGTGGGCACCAGCAGGTCGTCTAACGGTGTGTGGTGACGCGGGCCGAGTCCTTTCACTGCCTCCCTACACAGTCTCGCCCGCAGGCGGCCAAACTAGACGCCCCTCTAACTTAATCCGTCGCCTAATCTCACTCCTTGTGCGCGTACGAACGACAAGACTCTTGAGTACCGTCCACCCACGAGTAATCTGCCGGGCCCACGAGCGGCCGGGCGACCTTTGACATAAATACCCTTTCCGCCTGTGTCTCGAACTGGAACGCACCGACCGCCGTCCCCCACTAAGGACCCCAACCAGCGGTCCACTACCCCCTCGCTACCGACACCAGGAATCCCCTGGTGGCACAGGACGCACGGGAGGCGTACGTTGGAGCACACACGTTACCACGTCTGAACGTGTGTGGACGGGTTTGGCACAACGTACGCACGTGTGTGCACCCTCTTTCCTGTGAGTGTAAAGGACCGAATAGAAAACAAAAGAAATTGAACAACGAAATTTAAAAAATAAGTAATTATAATGTCGGTACGACACACCGTGCGACCTAGAATCAAGGGACTGGTCCCTGACTTGCATAGAAACGGGGTCCAAACCGGCATTGGTTGACCCCCTCCAGTCATTTTTACAAAACAGTAACAAATCAGCGAGTAAGCACACGTTGAGAAAAGACTGGCGTACCTGACATCGGGCGGTCCGGAGGAGACAGGTACCCTAAGAGGTCCGTTCTGATGACCTCGCCCACCAGTACGGGAGGAGGTCCCCTTGAAGGGCTGGGCCCCTCGCTTTGATGCACAGGACACCGTACGAGGTTACTGTCCCTCCTCCGACCGTCGTGGGCTGTGGGTCCTACCACGCGACTCGTTTGGGAAACGTTTGGTAGGGCATTCCATCTTAGTCGTTCTTTAGGGTTTACAGCTCAGCGGAAGGTCGTAGCGCCCGTGGGAGGAGGTCCCGAAGAATGTTTCTACGTGTCAGTGCCAATGGCCCGTGGGTGGCGGCCGGCACCCGGAACTACGTGGAGAGTCGGAGAAAGGTGCGTCGACCCGTGGCGCCCCCCATAGTTAAACGGCTGCCCGGTCTTGAACCGCCGTGGACGAAGGTCTGCTCGTCGGAATCACTGAAGTTCCACCCGGGCGGCTCTAGAGGAGACACCGGCCGTACGGAGGAGGGCTCCGCGCTAAGGCAGCGGACAGAGGTGGAGGCCTCAGACCCTACTGCCGGTGGAGGCCTCAGCACTCGACACGGAGCGACGTCCCGCCTACACCGGGATCCCCCTCTCCGGACGGACCTGGGAGACACCCGTCAACAACCGGCACTGGTACCCGAGGGGACCGGCCCTCAGGTAAAAGAAAGAGAGGAGGACGAGGATGCGCATCAAGTATTTAGTCTTACATCTACTCTCTGAGCACCAATTAAAAGACGCGGCTCGCGGCTCACAGACTCGGGTATTTCGAGTCCGTCAGGGCGCGACACTTAAAGGACTAGGACTGTTCCGTTCGTCGAATCTTTAGTAGTAATATTCAATGTTCACAGAATCCCCAACAAGAAGACTGTATTTTGATTAAAGTACAAAAATAAGTATTACACCCTCTCTACTCTCCGTCCCCCGGGCGAAAGGTCCCGCGAGGACCTCTGTAGTGTCCGACACAGAGGACGGCATTACTGTCCTCTGCCGCCCGAGACAGGAAGAAGCGTTCGGGGACTTGACGGGACCCTCGACGACTGCTGGAGCCCCTACCACAGAGACGAAGAGGGTTACCGGACGGGACGTCGCTCGACCACGGAGCGGTCGCTTACCGGGACCGACCGAGGTCACGGTCGGGTAGCGGTGCAACCGTGTGAACTACCGACACCAAGTGCTCGAGTCAGTAAAGGTCGAGAAACACCGGGGTGCCTGACGTCGTGTGGTTCGAAGGGACGGGAAGTGACAGAGGACCTCAAACGAGTTTGAGTGTAGGCAACTCAGTTTCTATGGCAGGTTGGTAGAAAGAGTAGGAGACAACAGGGGAAGAGGACGGGAGTTAGGAAGGGTGGTAGTCCCAGAAATGAGTACTCAGTCGACAACCGTAGTCCACCGGTTTCATAACCTCGAAACCGAAGTCGTGACCAGGAAGGTCACTGAGAAGTCCCACCTAAAAGAAATCCTTCCTGACCGACCTAGAGGAACGACAGGTTCCCTGAGAGTTCTTGGAAGAGGTCGTGGCGTCAAACTTTCGTAGTTGAGAAACCACGAGTCGGAAGAAAAACCAGGTGGACCTGGGTTCTGTTTCCTAGTTTCTCAACCCCGAATTTTGTCATTCTTATCTAGAAGTCCACAGAGACCTCTGGTCTACAGACCCTCTCTCCACACCCGGTCGACCCAAAAAGACCTCCGAGGTCACCTCTTACGTAGGGACCAGAGAGAGGGTCGAAGATCCCCCGCCGGTCTTTAGGACCGGCGGGGAAACAAAACATCTTCAGTGGGGTCGACGGAGTCGACAGGAGGCTGACAGAGGGGGTCGACACACAGATACCCAGAGAGAAAAGAGTGTACCTGTGACGGGGTGTAGAGGACCAGGAGGGTTCCTCCTAAGGGGGTACCCACAGTCCCGGAGGGTGCACGACAAGCACCATTTCTTGGACGGACAGTTGTGTCCTCTGTGTTCTCGGTACCCAAGTCAGGGACCCAGTCCTTCTGGGGGACCTCCTCCCGTACCGTTGCGTGAGGTCGTAAGGACAGACCCCCTAGGATACCTGTCTCCTCGGACCGTCCGACGTCAGGCACCCCAGCGTTTCTCAACCTGTGCCGACTCTTTGACTTGTCCACGTGTGCGTGCACACAAACTCCCGCTCAGAAGTTTTGATGCGTTCCCAATTGAGGTCCTACCTACATACCTGGTCTGTTTTTCACACCGATGTGGAGTCTACACCGAGATCCAGAATCTATGGAATATAAAGAACAGGTGCGAGTTGTGAGCTAAAATTTTTCAGTGTCAGTTACAATCTACGAATAAATCTCCCACACAGGGGAAAGTCTCCGAAGGGTGCACCACAGTCACGATTTCTTGGAGGCCGGCTTCCTCCTCTGCGGTCTCTACGTCCAAGCTAAGGACCCAGCCCTTCTACGGGACCCCCTCCTTTACCGTTGGGCGATATCACACGACCGGACTTCGGGTACCTGTCTCCGCGGACCACCAGACTTCAGGTGTGCCAATGTGTTTCTCAACCCGTGTTGGTCTCACTAATTCGTACAGGGGAAAGTTCAGACGTTCGTTTAATTCAAAGGTAGGTCGGTACTACAACCCAGTCGGACTACCTCTACCGTCACTATGGTCAGAGTATCCCTTCACATAACCTCTGGGTCAGTCCTGAGAGGGGTCCCCGACCTGAGTTGGGAGGTTTGAGAGTTTTTAGAAGGAGATCACTCTTGAGAGGTGTGTCCGGTACCCAGAGGAGGACGCTCCAATACTAACAGACGGTTCGAGAGTGCACCTATCAACATGGACAAAAGGAGTCCTCTCCCTTCTCAGTAATGGACCTCCAGAGAACCCCAAGGGACCTTGCCTACCTCATCGGGGATCGTTTCTGATGCCAGGGAAGTGAAGACCTCCAGGTACTTTGGACGGGTTCGTTCAAGAGTCTCGACCTCCTTTTGACCAAAGAATCTTCCTTCGGTACCACCACCTTTTTTGCATGATACAGGTAGTCAGGGGTAGTATCTACACCGGAGACGTCATGGAATTTTATTGTCTCTTACAAGTGTAATCCTTCTCTGAATCTATGAATACAGTTTATCTTCAACCCCCGCTCCCTCCTCGTCGCGTTTCAGCATAAAGTCTCTCTCTCCCGAATGCCGGACGGGTGGGGTATCTGGGTTGTCCCAAAATAAAACACCACTATAGAAAGAGGTCTCCCGAAGGGACCACCGCGTCACCATTTCTTAGGTGGGCAGTTACGTCCTCTACACCCTTGCTAGGGACCCAGACCTTCGAGGGGACCTTCTCCCGTTCCGTTGGGTGAGGTCACAAGAACGGACCCTTTGGGGTACCGGTCTCCCCGGACCATCCGATGTCAGGTACCCCAGCGTTTCTCAGGCTGTCTTGACTCATTGACTCCTACAGGAGTTTTTGAGTAGAACCTAGGACGTTTTTCTGCTTCGTTTGATTATTTTCGCGGTAGTGGTGGGTTTTGGGAGAACGTCCGAGAAAAAATTATTGTCTGAAATCAGGTGACTGTGACGAGTGTAGGCTGTTTTAAGTCTTACATACGTGCAGACGCAAAGGAAAATTCTGAGGAGTAAGGTCTCCTTGTCGGCAGGACGGACAAACTGGGCGGATCGTCCTGAGGTTAGTCTTTTCTATTCTCGTACAAATTAACTAATCGGGCGTAGCCGTCTCACGAAACTTCCACTCGTCACGTTATAATAAGATTACTACCCCATCCGCGACACTAGAAACCTCTTAAAGCGGAGAGCAGACTCGACGGCCAGATTAAACTCCGTGCGACGGGGTTCTCACCTGACCAAGAACTAGGGCCGGTCCCCAGCAGGTGATCCGACGAGCCGCCCTTCACGGAACCTACAGATCGTCGTCGAGGCCCGCACCCCTGGTCGTACCGACGACTCTCACACTTCTATGACACTCGAGACGACCACCCACCTGTCCAAGTTCTGCTGCGTACCCCCCTCGAGAACCTTCCTAAGTTCCTCCTCGAGAACCCGTCCAAGTCCTAACGTGTGTCCCCTCGAGAACCTTCCCAAGTTCACCGCGTGCCCCCCTCGAGAACCTTCCTAATTCACCACGTGCCCCCCTCGAGAACCTTCCCAAGTTCACCGTGTGCCCCCCTCGAGAACCCGTCCAAGTTCTACCCCGTGTCCCCCTCGAGAACCTTCCCAAGCTCTACCCCGTGACCCCCTCGAGCACCCACCCAAGTTCTTCCCCGTGGCCCCCCTCAAGAACCTTCCAAAGTTCCTCCTCGAGAACCCGTCCAAGTCCTACCGCGTGCCCCCTCGAGAACCTTCCCAAGTTCTACCCCGTGACCGCCTCGAGAACCTTCCCAAGTTCCTCCTCGAGAACCCGTCCAAGTCCTACCACGTACCTCCCTCGAGAACCTTCCTAAGTTCTACCGAGTACCCCCCTCGAGAACCTTCCTAAGCTCTACCGGGTACCCCCCTCGAGAACCTTCCAAAGTTCCCCCTCGAGAACCCACCCAAGTCCTACCGCGTGCCCCCTCGAGAACCTTCCCAAGCTCTACCCCGTACCCCCCTCGAGAACCTGCCCAAGTTCTACCCCGTGTCCCCCTCCAGAACCTGTCCAAGTTCTACCGCGTGCCCCCCTCGAGAACCTTCCTAAGTTCTACTGCGTACCTCCCTCGAGAACCTACCCAAGTTCTGTCCCGTGTCCCCCTCGAGAATCTTCCAAAGTTCTACCCCGTGCCCCCCTCGCAAACCTTTCTAAGTTCTACCCCGTACCTCCCTCGAGAACCCGTGTGTCCCTCCCCTCGCAAACCTTCCTAAGTTCTACCGCGTACCCCCCTCGAGAACCTTCCCAAGTTCGTCCTCGAGAACCCGTCCAAGTTCTACCACGTGCCCCCTCGAGAACCTTCCTAAGTTCCCCCTCGAGAACCCGCCCAAGTTCTACCGCGTGCCCCCGTCGAGACAGCACCTACAACCGACCAGCAGTGGGAAAGGAGACTCTACGCAACTGGTTCAAAAGGATTTCCACCGATAAGACGGAAATATCCCGTAGAGGTGACCCCTTTAAAAGGTAACGATCCCCATCGAACGAGAAAGGGACGACAAAGGGACTTGAAACGGACAATGACACCCTCTATGTGTGTGTGTGTACATATGTGTGTGTGTGTATATGTATGTGTATACGTGCACATATATGTGCGTGTAGGAGGGTACATGTATATATACATACGGATAAGGGTAACAACACCAACGACTCAGCGAAGTCAGCACACGCTGAGACGCGCTGGGGTATCTGCCGTCGGGTGGTCCGAGGGGGCAGGGACCCTAAGAGGTCCGTTCTTGTGACCTCACCCACGGGAAAGGAAGAGGTCGGACGAGGGTGATCTCTATGGATACATATGTGTGCCCGAAGGAACCACCGATTTCTTAGGCGGACGTTCTACCCTCTGGACCCAAACTAGGGACCCAACCCTTCTAAGGGACCTCTTCCCTTTCGGATGGGTGAGGTCATGAGACCGGACCTCCTAGGGCACCTGACCCAACGTCTCAGCCTGTGCTGACTCGTCGAAAGTGAGTAAGTGAGTAAGTATATATGTGTGAATTTCCCTATACACTGAATAGTAGTATATACATATATATATGTGTGTGTGTAATGTATATTCAATGTACATGTCTCCTACTCTGCTAACCTACCGTAGTGGCTGAACTACCTGTACTTAAACTCGTTCGAGACCCTCAACCACTACCTGTTCCTTCGGACCGCACGACGTTACGTACCCCAACGGTTCTCAATCTGTACTGACTCGCTGACTTGACTTGACTTATGTATATATACGGACAATCGCAACCTCTACGTACATATGTGTGCGTGTGTAATTGTATATATACGGACAATGGTAACCTATATGTGTGTGTGTGTGTGTATATGTATATATACATACACCTACACTCTTAACCTGATTTTTCTTTCGATTCGCGACTTCTTACCTACGGAAACTTGACACCACAACCTCTTCTAAGAACTCTGAGGGAACCTGACGTTCCTCTAGGTTGGTCAGGTAGGATTTCCTTTAGTCAGGACTTATAAACAACCTTCCTGACTGCAACTTCGACTTTGAGGTTAGGAAACCGGTGGACTACACTTATTGACTGAGTAACCTTTTCTCGTACTACGACCCTTTCTAACTTCCGTCCTCCTCTTCCCCTGCTGTCTCCTACTCTACCAACCTACCGTAGAGATTGAACTACCTGTACTCAAACTCGTTTGAGGCCCTCAACCACTACCTGTCCCTCCGGACCGCACAACGTCAGGTACCCCAACGTTTCTCAGTCTGTACTGACTCACTGACTTGACTATGTATATATACGGACAATAGTAACCTCTATATATATATGTGTGTGTGTGTGCATACCATGTCCATTGTATGTATACACGGATAATGGTGACCGCCGTGTGTGTGTGTGTGTACATACCATGTCCATTGTATGTGTACACACGGATAATGGTAACGTCCATGTGTGTGTGTGCGTGTGTACAAATATATTTTGGCTCCCGAAGGACCCACTACGATCGACATTTCTTGGGTGAACGGTTACGTCCTCTACAATTCTACACTCAAACTAGGAACCTAGTCCCTCTAGGGGACCTCCTCCTTTCCCGTTGGGTGAGGTTATAAGAACGGACCCTTTAGGGTATCTGTCTCCTCGGACCGCCCGATGTCAGGTCCCCCAGCGTTTCTCAGTCTATGCTGACTTCAGTGACTCGCGTGTGTACACATTGGCTAAGGGAAACGACATGTGGAGTTTTATTACGTTCTAACATGTAGTCGAGATGAGTTATTTTTAAAACTTTTTTCTATGTGAGTGATGATGTACATCTCCTGATGTCAGTTACAAGACATTATTGACCCTTTTATCAATCTTATCCAGGCACATGCACATAGTGTCTTAGTGAATCGACATGTGGACTTTAATTGTGTTACATTTAGTTGATAGGAGACTTTTTTTTTAATTTTTTTGTTTTAGGAGTGATCATGTATATCGCGTTCTCTTGAGGTCAGTTATAAGACCTCGTTAGATTTACCCTTTTCTTAGACCTTTCAGATACATATTGACCAAGCGATACGATATGTCTACTTTGACTGCGTTCTAACATTGACTTGATCTACGACTTTTTTCAAAAATTTTATAGACACGAGTGATAATGCACTTTCACTTTCAGAATGAGTGAGTCAGCACAGACTGAGAGACAGTGGGGTCCCTGACGTCGGGCGGTCCGAGGAGACAGGTACCCTAAGAGGTCCGTTCTTATGGCCTCACCCAACGGTAAAGGAGGAGGCCCCGTAGAAGGGCTAGACCCCTAGCTTGGACTCAGCGCCCAAGAAATGGTAACCGCGGTGGACCCTTCGGGTTCTTATGACCTCACCCATTGGATAGGGAAGAGGTCCCCTAGAAGGGTTGGGTTCTTAGTTTGGTCCCGGAGGACGTAACGTCGGTCTAAGAAAGGGGCGACTCGATGGTCCCTTCGGGGTAACTTTTACTCGACGGGTCCACCGAGTCACCCATTTCTCAGACGAACGGTGTGTCTTCCCCGTCCTCTGCACTAAGGACAAAGGGTCGTTGGGTCCCGTAAGAGGCGTATGCTCCTTGTCCCCGGTGGGGGTCCATGGTCCCCAACGGAACGGGACAACAGTAATCTTTCGGACGGAGGGATTCAGAGCTCCCCTCAGTGAGACAAGAGGACCCACTCGAAAGACTCCGACAGACACGCCCTTACAAAAGTAAGTCTCGACTGTTCTCATCCGTCGTCAATCGCACACGTGGTAGTCTGCGGTGCGAGCCCGCTGCGGTCGAGTTTAGGACGTGTGCTGTCCGAGTGTCGTAGCACGACAAGTTACGTCCCTACGACACCCAAGTTCACCGTTTTGGGTTTGGTTGTCTTGGGAACACCCTACTTCTTAGTATATGTATGCGTGGGTTCTTATTGAGGCTCGGAGGTCACGTGCCGCACAGTGGGGTCTCGGTTCGGCACAGACACGTACAGTCGAGACGAAAGACAAAAATTTCAACCTCATATCAACTAAACGTTGTAATACAATCAGAGAGGCCATGTTATTGCACTTCGTCGACACACACACTATCAGGGAGTCAGCACAGGCTGAGAACCGGTGGGGCACCTGACACCGGGTGGTCCCAGGAGACAGGAACCCTCAGAGGTCCGTTCTTGTGACGTCCCCTAACGGTACGGGAGGAGGTCCCCTAGCGCGGCTGGGTCCCTTACCGGGATGTAACGTCCGTCTAAGGAATAGTAGACTCGGCGGTCCGTCACTCATCTCTATGTAGGGGAGGGAGAACTCGGACGGACGGTGGGGGTGGGTGGCGAGACCCAGTAGCGCCTCGGGGCTCGACTCGAGGACAGATAGGGGTCGAAGGGTGACCGACCGAGAAAGTGTGCACCACCACGCCTATAGAGTCTCGACGAGAGAGCCGGGTGGGGTGGGAGAGGAAGGGGGCGGCACAGGTGATCAGACACAGGTGGAGAAACGGTTCGGAGGTACGAGACTGGGAGCCGTAGGTCGGCTCTTTCGCGCGATACCCTCCCTGCGTATTTTCCTACTCCCCCCGCCTTTTTTTCTATTCGTTCGACCAAGTGGCAGAGTTTATGTATTTTGTTAATCGTTACTCGATGCCTATACAGATGTGCTGACATAAAGACTACTTGCGTATTTATTAAATTGCCCCATAGAGAAATCAGAACCCTCGCAGACGGTAATAAATGGTCGGAGCACAACTGCCGGAGAGGGACCAGGCAGTCTCCCTGACCGCCCAAAATTACGAGAATTCCCGAGGTGGGCGTCTCGGTAATTGTTCGGGTAATCGTATTAGGCAACACTATGTAGTCGCATACTTTCAGGCAGGAAGGCACCCTGACCTACCTTACCCCGGTCCCCCTCCCCCGCTACCGAAACTTCTGAAATACTAAGTTATTGATAGGTAAACTATTCGTTAATTTTTCTACAAACCTCTGTGCCTCTCACCTCTGTTACCGTCCGCACGCCTGATGGTCCTGGGTCTTCTCAACGATCCTCTAAGCAGACGAGCGGAAGCGGTTCCAACAAAGGTAGAGAGACGGCCTACTGCCGGAGAGACGGAGGTCCTTCTGTCCGACCAATGGATCTTCGACATCCTAATTACGTCGCGAAGGGTGCACCTCGACCCCGTCCGCGTCTCCCACCCCACAGGGGGCCCCATCTCTTCACCACCCGGACGGAGAGACAGTAGACGCGTGGGTGCCGGAGTCTCGCCGGGAAGAACAGACTCCTGAGGCGGACCGAAGGAAAATAAATTTTTTTTTTCTTTTTGTTTGAAAAATAGAACCTAACAGCACCTCCGGACCCCACGGCGACAGGTACCCCAGCGTCTCAGTCTGTAACGACTTATTGTTGTTGTATCGGTGAATTGTCACAACACTCTCGAAGTCCACCTGTCGCCTCCCTGAGTCGGTAGGTGTATGTGCGTAGGTGAGAGGGGGTTTGAGGGGAGGGTAGGTCCGACGGTGTACTGTACCTCGTCTCAGGGACACGACAGGTCGTCCAGGAACGACCAAGAGGTGCAATTTAGGTCGTCACACAGGTGCAGGTAGGGTCTGAGGGACTGAGAGGGAAGGGGGTAGGAAGGGGGACCACTGGTGTTCCAATAATGCCTCCTAACTCGTCTCAAGGGACGCGACAGGTCACAAGTAATAGGTACACTTTATAAGTGGAAGAAAAAGACCCTACAACGCCCCCAAGAGACCTGGACCTATACTCGTACCTGATTACCTCTAGTGTCCAAACTTTCTTCCACCGACACCACTAAATCAACGGTTCAGCACAGGTTAAGACCACTGGGGCACCGGACACCGGGTGGTCCAAGGAGAAGGGTACCCTAAGACGTCCTTTCTCGTGACCTCGCGCAACGGTACGGGAAGAGGTCCCCTAGAAGGGCTGGGTCCTTAGCTTGGGCCCAGAGGACGTAACGTCCGTCTAAGAAATGGCTGACTCCATACTCCCTTCAGGTTTCTTCCACTAATTTGTATGCTTTCTTCTTCTTCTTCACTTTCACAATCAGTGAGTCAGCACAGGTTGAGAAACACTGGGGTAACTCACATCGGACGGTCCGAGGAGACAGGTACCTTAAAAGGTCCGTTCTTATTACCTCACCCAACAGTAAAGGAAGAGGTCTCTTAGAAGAACTGGGTCCCTAGTTTGAGGTAAGAGTACTTATCTATTTTGTATTTTTGCACATGAAAGTAGAAGAAGTTAAAACACCGAATTTTATGTGCTTGTTACTATGTGCTTGGTGGTGATGATAGATTAAGGTTTCCACAAAAAAAAAAAGAGTAGAGTTTGTCTTGGGGACAGGGGTCCTTCGTCAGTGAGGGGTGGCACAGGAGGTCGGGGATCATTGGTGCTTCGATGAAGGACAGACCCCTGGACGGACAAGGCCTTCAAGGGACAGTCACCCTAGTGTGTGACGCACGAGAAGACACCAC